>VZTY01010768.1:594197-773530 GCA_013400935.1 Turnix velox
AGGGAGGAGAACATGCAGTGTGAGACATTAACCAATTTGCTTCAGGCTACCAGAAGAGCAGAGCAGTGAAGATTTTAACTTGTACAGTAGCGGTGCTTCACCCAACTCCAGCCATGGTCTGTGATCACTATATAGGGCCAAAGAGACTGCTGAAGCTTTCTGTACAGGAAGCAAGGCTCTGCTCCAGCCTGGGGCTTGATGCTTCCCTGGCCTTGTCTGTAAAGGGCAGTGTCCCAGCAGTCAGTCATCCGAGTCCAAAACAGCAGAGCTGTGTGGAAAGTGGATCTAACTATTCTCACTGCCCCTCATGCTGTGCCTTGCCTCTCCTTGCTAGTCTCCTGCCTGCCTAGCATGCAGTTTGCTCATTCCCTTGCTCACACTCGCTCCTTTCTTTCCTCCCTCCCTCCAGCAGTGTCAGGGAGACAAGTGAAGGTTACTGTTTGGCATGTTTGTTTTTGCATTATTTATGTTGTAGAGGACAGATTCAGACATTTGGAGGACAGTTTCAGGTCACATGTGAATCCTTCCAAATGGGACTCAATAGCACAACCAGTCAAGTAGAAAACAGACTTGGACAGCCCCGTAGAGGGAGGCAGCATTTGGAAAGGGATGTTGTGCATCTATCCGGCCAAGGAACTTGGCAACACCTCAGGTCTCCTTGTTACTCCATCTTCCTTCATTTCTTTTTCTTCTTTATAAGACAGCCCATGGGGGCAGGGGGGGGAGGGTTCGATCCCTTTTTCCTCTGCAACTAAGCAATGTTTCAATATTGCATGAGCTTCACATTCACAGGACTGCAAGAAACTGGGATCTGCCCACCAGCACAGTTCCTGCCCCTTTCCCTGCAACATCTCCTGCTAATAGTGGCTGCACCTGGGGAGGTTGCATACATCTTAGAGTAGCAGCAAGCATCTCCTGTATAAAGTTCCCCACCCATAGCCTCTGGAGATGCCCTTCAGAAAGGCTGGTGCTGGAGAACCTCTGAGCACTCCAAAAGCAGTGGTCCTGCACAGATCTCCCAGCACTACCTGCTGGGGGAGCCTGGGACTCACATTAAGTATTCTTCACTTCTTCCAATTTTCTTTCTCTCTGACCCCTACAATATTTTAGTAATAAATAGGTATGCTGTACCCCAATAGCACAAAGAGTTTATGCTGCCTATTTCCCCATATTTTTAAGCAAAGCTAAGTCTCCCTCAATTTCTCACTGAAAAAGAAATGGGGACAGTACTGCTTATACAGCTGGAGATAGTGATCACCAGCATAGAGAGACTGACTTATCAAGCAGATTCTTAATGCCATAAAATCAATGGGTTTAGAAATTCTATTATCTTGCCTCTGATAGAATGTGCCAAACTAAAGAAACTTCTTGCCCTTTTTCTTTTTTTAAAACCACACTTAAATATAACATTACTGCTGTTGCAAAACAAGCTTTACCCATAGTCTTCAAGTGGATATTACACCAGAGCAAAGGAACAGACAAGCTGCATTGCAAAAGAGAGCCCAGTTTCTTTCTGGGTCATACCAGATATTTTGTTACAGAGATCAGAGGCTGCTGGATTGACAGATTTGACAGCAGTAATAATTCCATACTATGTAGGATGCAGGACTCCAAGAGAAATCATTTTTCAGGAACAAAATGCAGCAAACCCAAATATACGGCTAGTGCAAAAGTCTGCATCAGTGTCTGAGAGACACTACAGCAGACGCAGTTGAGCAGAGTAGCTATGTTACATGAGTTCATAGGTCCAAACATCCAAGCAAGTAAAGGGAACAGGAGAGGGAACGCTTGCATGTGGAAGAGAGGTCACAATGATCAGGGCACCTGCAAATAATGGGAAATGGGAAATGGCTGACCGCTGCGAGAAAGTCAACCAGGGCATAAGTAGTGAGTCATATGAGTAGACATAAGGATGGAATCAGAAGGGATATAAAGTAAACAGCTGAAGCAGCTGGATGGGATGATAAGGACAAATCAGACATGAAATAAAATGATACTTGGGCGAGAGCCATTGAGTGGGACACAAAGAGCTGGATTTTGCCTTAGATTCAGATTTAAGTAGGCACATCTCAAAAATTTGTACTAGGTCTCTTAAATTCTCTGAAGCACTGTAAACAGATCCTTACGTAAAACAAAGTCTCTCTCTTCAATAATTTTTTCTCATACCCTCTCTACTTCCTCTCTCCAGAAGAAAACCCAAAAAACTAGAATGACAGGATCCATCAAAAAAGATGGTGGTCTGGCATTTGAGTAAAAAATGTGCAGCCCTGGAAGTTAATTTTTCTACTGTGGCAGCAGACATGAGAACCTGAAGAAATTGCTTCCACTTACTGGGATCTAGTACTGTCATTTGCAGCATGGGGTTACTGAGAACTACCCATCTTAGACTGAGATATGGTAAAGGCAAAGTGCTGCTGAAGTGCTATCATCTCCCATGTCACCTGAAAGAAAATAAGACACCAGGAAAATCAATTTTTTGCAGTGGGTCACAACAGTGGAGCCCCATTACACATGCTTTGAACAACAATGATTTAATCACAGAATAGATCCAAAAGGGAGAGCTGTTTTGACTCTATTAGCCTATCATAATAGCAGACTGCACTATAAATTGTTCTCAGGCAACAAGCAGCAGTGAATTACATTGAAATACTGGCTAGTTTCAGCTAACGAAGGAGGCGTGTGGATTTGAAGATTTGAAGATTCTGGCATTCCTTGGAACAACCAAGCAATCAGACAAGGAAGAAGACAGCAACAGACTGATCAAGATACATTTTCTGTAGCCTCACAATCAATAAATATAGAGGCAGTTTCTGCAGACAGCTTGTGGAGCACCACTTGTATGTTATTTAGCTTTGATGTGTCTTGCTGCAACTACATTAAAAATGCTTTGTGATCATGAGACCTGATTTCCATTTCCCATCCAGCAATGCAAATGTTTATACAGGGAAGCTTTCATTGCTAGATTGCTCTATACAGCAGCACCTGATTTCATTCAGAAGACAGGCAGTTTGAGTGGGGTGGACTAAAATAGAAATCCATGTGCAATCGGAATAGAAATCAGACGGCCTCTCAAGACTTGAGTTTGTTCAACCAAACCAAGCAAATGAAAATTTGGATCTAGACACCTCCCAGGCTAGAAACTCAGTCCTGTGTCCTCTGTGATTAAAATCACCCCCTACTTCTTCCAGGAGATGTCTTCTAAGCTGAGATCTAAGGAAGAAACCATTGCCCTTGCATGAAAAGCATACAGGATTAAAAAAGGTCTTTGAAGAAGAGAAGTTAGAGCAATGGGCAACTTCTAAAGCAGAAGCAGTCAAACAGCAAGATCATTTGTTCTGGAAATAACTTGCCTTGCCTTCCTCTCTGTCATCATCAAAAGCTTCTGTGTTTGTAGGAGAAAATCTCTCCCTCACCACCAGCCCAGTCCTTCCTGCCGTGAGGTCACAGCCCTGTCTTTGTGACACAGCTGTCTGTTGCCATGGAATTGTTTGTGCTTTCACAAAGTCAGCACAGTGATGACTTCACAAGCAAGGTCATGGAGGAGCAGATGGGCTTGGGAGGAGGGAGGGAGACAGACCCCTTGTTTAAACACAAATAGCGGTGATAATTAATTAACCAAAGTAGCAGGGGAAATTATGAAAAACATGTGAAAGGTAAATGGATTTCTGTTTAGCTGACTTTCCCAAGAGGCTAAATGTCTCAATTGCAGAGGAGAGATCTTTACAATGAACTGCTAGAACAAGGACATTTTCTCTGGTTTCTTCAAGTGGACGTTCTTGGAAAAAGAATTTGAATAGAGCTTACGCTTTGCCATTCTTCTTCCTTCGTTTCTCGCCACCACTTGTTAACCTCAACCAAAAGATCAATAGTTTTCATCAGAACCTTGAATCTCTGTATCTCTTGGGCATACAAGTGCTGTGGTGACAACAATTATTTAGTCAAGAATTTTACCACCCTGCAGTGGCATAACAAACATGCTTTGTTTATAAAGGAAACTGTCACATGCTTATTCTTCTCGTGATTGCCAAAGCCAAACACTTGTCTCCCAAGCTGACCAGGGTGGCCTATTTCTTTCTCGATCATATAATATTTGCATGATAAAGAATCTGCAGCCAAACAATGACCTTACCTCCACCTAAGCTTTTACCTTTTGCCACAGCAGTGCTGGTTCTGCTATATTGTTGCTTAAGTCCACAGATTTCCTTCTAAATCACAAAACAGGAATTTACTCAGTTAAGAGCAGGAGGATCTTCTCAACGTGAAAGTGAATCTGTAGAATGCTTCTAAGGAACCTGAACAGCAGGGGTCAATATATATCCATCTAGCTAAGATTTAAGGTGAGACCGAGCTTCTTATGCATATTCTCTCCATTATTTATTCTGTGAACACACAATTCTGCCTTTCAAGTGGGAGATGAGATACTTAAAAAAAAAATTAAATATACATGCTTACAAATATTGGAAATCACCAGAAGGCAAGATATTTATTTGATTGGCAGTTCTTTAATGCCAAAGAAGTCTGGAAAAGTAAACAGCCAAGAGACGCTATTCAGATACTTTTAAATGAGTTCAAGAGAACTTCAACAAGAAAGGTGAGGGTCTCCATAGGTTTTCTTCTATATACAGGACTCTGTCCATCCAGCAGCTATAAATTTGTTTTCTGCTTAGAGCTTTGAACCTAACACAGACGTTGTCACATAAGCACATGATTCACATGACAACCATCAATACTGGAATGCGCCCCTGGTGTTCACCTAGCACAGCTTCTCTACTCAGAGCAAAGTTAACCAGGAAAGATTGCTCAGGGCCATTTCCAATTTTTAATGTCTCCAAGAATGCAGACTCCATAACTCCCTGGGGAATTGTTCCAGTATTTTACCACCATTACAGTACAAAAAGATTTTTTCTTACCTTTAAATGGAATTTCCTGCGCTGCAATTTGTGCACACTGCCTCTTGTACCTGCACTGTGTCCCAGTTTTAAACTCACTTTGCTGCCTGCTTAGCTTGTCCATAATTCACCAATTCATCAAAGGGCTTTCCAAATTCAAAACAAACAATATGCCCTGTCAAGATCTTCACTACACAATCATTCACCAACCTAGTCCTTGCCTTGTAAATCCATGCTGACCACATCACCTTCCTGTCCTTCAAGGGACAGGAGTTGTTTTCCTAGATTATTTGGTCCATCACCTTCCCAGGTATGTTGAACATTCTGCAGTCCCCTAGATCTTCCTTCTTGCCCTTTCTGAAAACAGGTGATGTTTTCTTTCAGGCTTACAGAACTCCGCCCAGTTCCCAAGACCTCACAGGACTAATCTACAATGGCTTCACAAAGAAATCGGCCAGCGCCCTCAGAATTCATGGATGTATTCAGTCAGGTCTCTTGGACTTGTTCGTATGTACTTTGTTTAAATAACCGGGTTCTGCTCTACCAGGGGGAAGTCTTCATTGTGGCAGAGTTTGGCACTGCTTCCTAAAAGTAAATCTTCCTAGTAAAAACCACGGTGAAATCAGCATTGAGTGCCTTGGTTAATCCCAAATCTTCTGATACGAAGTCCATGCTCCATTCAGCAGTGGCACCACACTCTTCTGTATCAGAGCATCAGGAAGTTTTAAAATAAACCTTACTGTCTTTAGGGTTAAATTAGCTGATACTATTATTGCAAGAGGAGCTTCACCTTCTACGTATCATGGTGAGGCACCCTGGTTACAGATGCTTTTTTATCAACATTGGTAATACATGGTCCAAAGGTAAGTTACTGCTGCCTCCTATCAGATAATTAGTCAGTAAATCATTCAACCAACTACAAGGTATAGAGCAAGGACAATGTTTCCAAACCATATTATCATCAGACATTTATTGTACTTTATCACAAAGGATTTGGAAGATTTACATATAGCCTGTAGAATAGTGGCCTTTTTTTACTTCTACTGCTCAAATGCAACTACCTTTGGAGGGAGATAATGGAATAAGCTTATCACAGGCAATTGTGCAAACAACTTCCCTATGTACTTGAAATTTTTAGAAGAGTTCAAGGAGAATAATGGTCTAAGGTGAAAGTTTGCAATGAAATGGCAGATAAAAAACAGTAGTTCCAGTTGTAACTTCCTATTAAAATTACTTTTTTTACAGGATTTTGCAATTAGAGTGCTAAAAAATATAGTATAAAAGAACATTATTGCAATTTATTAATGTCTTTAAATGAGTTTTACTCCATCTCCACACTCTCCAAGCACTACCAAGCAACATCTCTAATTTAAGCCTGACAGGACAGCTCTGGTAAAAGGCACCGAGAAGAACTAAGCCTGAGTTCTTTTGTAGTTTTCTTTGCTTTGGTCAGAAAAGGAGATAGAGCAAAATCATTATGTAGCTCTAGTGCCCATGTTAGCTACACTTAATTGAGCAATACTGAGGGTTGAAGCACAGTGATGAAATGAATACTCTGTAGAAGCAATGCACTGACCTAGGTTCACACGCAAAAGCTCAAAGAACAAAAGCTCCCAGAATCTATCAGTTATATATTCAATATATGAAAAAAATTCTAAATTTCACAGGCATTTAGATTGGAAGCTGCAATCTGGATCACTGCAGATGGATCACATTTAGGTAAAGTTTTGCAACACTGCCTGCATCAAGGTTATTTACAAGCTGGTAAATCATGAACAAGAGCTGATCATTAAACTGATGATTTAAACCTAGTGGAGACATTATTTTAAAGTCCAAATACTTTCTAGTACTCAATAAACCTGGTCATCATCACTAGAAACCTCTACTTAAATTTATAAATTCAAGAAGATAACTATTTACCTAGTATCCTGATGGGTAGGAATGACAGCTTGGGAATGACAACATGGATGAAAAATTTCCACTTCCCAGTCGCCAGTTCTCATATAATTAGACTCTCAAAAGTCTAAATTTCAACAGCAATGCCTACACTCTCTTAGAATGAAAGGTCTCCTAGGATGTGAAGGAGATCTGTTCAGCTGCTTTGCTGCAGAATAATCCACAAAGAAGTCATCTGGTTTGCTCTACTGTATCTGAGGTATCTGCATAAGGCTGGAAAATAAGACATCAGATCTATGGGAGACGTCCACTACTCTGAAGCAAGGGGAATATTCTAGGGCATCTCAAAGGTAGCAGACAATTTCTGGTGTGTCCGTATTAGTGCTGTAGTTAAGAATGCAAAAGTGCTATTGAAGTGAATCACCACGTCATCCCCACTCCCTGAGTCTGGACTGTGGAGCTGCAGAAAAATGCACAGACTGGATTTCTTTCTGCTGAAAATAAGATGCTACTCCACCTGCTAAAAGATATCCAATTCACAGCGAGATCTAGTTGAAAGCAACCCCTTTCAAAATTTTCAGTCAGGTCCACAGACCTTATGTTTCAACTCTATAAATCTATTCCTAAATCACCAGTCTCTGACTCCGTAAGTGGACTGCCCTAATTACAAACTGGAACAACTGCTCTGGTCTTACTGTGGAGTATCATACAGATAAGTAAATTTGAGAGTAGAGGGTGCTCTGATACTGTTGGAATCAGAAATGTATGTGAAAGAGAACAGGAAGTGCAAGAATTGTCATGTAAAGAAATGCAGTGAAATCAGAGATTCAAATTTTCATCTATCCCCAAAAAGAGCCTCAGCAAGGGCAAACATATTAACGGTGCCTGTCCCACTGCTGACATCAGCATCAGGACTGTGCTGCTCCCTATCCATTCTCATGTTTCAAAAGAATCCTTCATTGAAGATAACATTATTAATGTTAAAAAACCCAATATGCATTGAGAGAAGGAAAAGGAGTTTTTACTTCTGCTTACAGAAAATGTTGTCACTGGTTTCTCTCTGATCCTTGCCCACTTTTCCCCTTGAGATATATCTACACATATCCACACATCTTCCTCTTAGAAGAAAAACCTGCAATTCCCTCAAGCTTTTTCCCAGCCTAAATAAAAGTTTTCCAGGCAGAACTAATGCCACCTACTTGTAGACCAGTCCCAGTTCCCTTGGTACCACTGTTATGAGGGAAGGCAGAAGAACGGCTCACTGAATATGACTGCCAGAGCTTCTTCAGCTAAAGAGAAACCACCACTTTTTTTGTCATGATCATATTCTATGTGCTCCCCTTCCTCCCTCCCACCACTTCCTGTGAAAAGTCCCCTGAATCACAGTCTGGAAGAACTATTTTTTATTTTTCTGTTCTCTGTCATCTAGGGCTATAAAATTAGTTTATGTTCTAAGGCAGTCTAGTTCTGTTTTTCTTAAAACATTACTGCAAAATGGTCAAGATACTTGGGTTGAACCAGAGACCTCCTGGATTAAAAGAGAACTATGGTCTCTCAGCTGGAGGTACACTATATACAAAACCTCTTTAGAAGCAGGTAATGGAAGAATACTCATTCTCTAAACTGGCAGCGGGCTGAGGTGACAGCAACCACTTTCAGAGCTCCAGAAGAACCTCATTTTTAAACCTACATGAAAATGACACTCCAAAGACCTATATTTCCTTTACTGTTGGAGGAATATCAGTCTTTTTGCAGGATGCACCAGGAACAGATCTTATAACTCTGCTGTGCACAAATGTAACATTTTTTCTTCAAGAAGGGAAACTTCTCAAAGATGCTATACAATGGTTCCCATGTCTGGTGGAGTGGGATAGTTCAACTCCCCCTATAGCCTGTTCTTTCCATTCAAAATCCATTCCTGGTGGAGATGTTCTGCATGGGCTGGTGCCAAGCAAAAGCAAAGGAAGCTAGCATCAGCCAATGCACCCCTGAAGTGAGATTAGTGGTGCCAAGCATCTAATCCTTGACTTCTCATTCCCAGAACTACCAAAAGACATTCAATCAACTTGAGGCAAATATGCAAAAACTTCCTCAAACCTCCTCAAAATATGCTAATATCAAGTAGCAACGCACTTACCACCACTATAGCTGAAAATAAGGGGCAGCTGAAAAATTCCCTCATAGTTTCCTACAACCACACCCACCGAAGTCAAGAATAAAACCCCTCAAAATGGGCAGCAAAGCAAATAAATTGGCACTGAAGCTTGAGATGATGAAATGGCACTGTTATTAAGCCCCAACATGCTCAAATCAGGAATATACAAAATCTGATCAAAATAATGGCTATATGTGCAGTTTTTCTTTCTGCTGTTAAAAAGTGTATAGAGTTAAATGAGAAAGAAAAAATGTATTGAGATAATTAAGCTTTGAGTTTGTACTGGTGGCTTTTATGGCAGTTATGGGCCTGTCTCTGTATAAGCATATATATTGGCTATTAACCCAACAAAGCATTTGCTGTTGCTGAGTACTCAGGTTTTGTTGAGATCCAATATTAAATTGTTACTCTAACTTCCTGTGAATCAAGTAGGCTGTGATTCAGTTTCCTAAATATATGGATGACACCATCTTAGGGACAGCAGGGTATCCTGCCTGGATGTTGTGAAGAGCACAAAGACATATACTGAATGTGCCAGCCTCCAATGGATATCTCAGGTACTGGTAAGTTAGACTGGTACTAGATAACTATATAAAGGTAGCGCAGCCACCCATGTACTGACCCATTAAACTCAGGCTCCAGAATGCAGCTTTCTCCCACCAACATCCTACACTAGTCCTTCATTATATAAGGGAAAAAAGAGAAGAATAATTGCCATTAAACTTGGTATAACATATGGCTTTGAGCTCAGGGAGGGAGAACAGAAGAAACTGGCATGCCCACGTGGGTTTAAATTGCTCTGTGTACATGTCCTTTCAAGCTACAACTTAAAATTCAGAGAACCCATGCTGGTTTAAAAGACAAAGCTCTCTAGCTAACTCAGTACCCTCAAGTAATTACTACAGTACAAGGGTTATGGAAGAGCAAAATAGTACGCTATGAAGAATTACAGACAGGAAGACTACTTCAGCCAAAAGAGGTGTGAGAGTCAGCTCAACCACTACTGCTGCTAAAACAGTTCTGTCAGTTATACTTCTCGAGGGTTTTGTTTTTTTGATTGCTTGTGGATGCCTGTATGAATGCTTTCACAGGCATGACTGCTTGTGCAGGCAATGGTTGCAGGTACTGTGGTAGCTTGGTGTTCTTCTATTAAATGCAGTGTTTCTGGACACCTGAATGTTTGCATGAAACTACATGTGCCCTACTTTCACTGTTAGGATAAAAGTATGCATTAATACTGTGAAAAAAATTCCCCTTCTTGTGTACTGGTGTGCCGCACAATGCAAATCCAAGCAGCATCAGCAGCAGGAGGATACAGATTCCCCCTTTTCTCTTTCCCTCCTGTCAATCAGGTGATAATGATCTGTGTTGTGGGCATTTGCTGGAAAGTTTTAACGTAACCATTATTTTTTAGGTTGCTGGAATTGAGGTGGGCGTCAGGGACTCCAATGAATACAAATAAGCTCAGATCCAAGCAAACGCCATCTTGTCTAAACTTCACTGAGCAGTAATCTGGGAGGCACCTTGCTTGCTCTTACATCACAAGGAAGAAGAGCAAGTGTGCCACATAGTGCCAGTTACTACTGAAGTCTAGACTGATCTTCACATCTCGAGGTCTCTTGATCTTTCTCTACCTCAATAGCTATAATCTGTTCCAGGAAGTGTTATTCACAATGGGACAACTCTACCCATGCATTACTGGAGCAGAAGAGGCAAAATTTCTTTCTGTCTTATCTAGTAAACAAACAATTGCGCAAAACAGACATCAATCCATGCTGCAAAGTTGGGAATTTTGTTCAAAGCTTCTCCAGTTTCCAGATGCAGAGGCTGCATTTGAACCCATGGTATAAGCTTCCTTATTTAATTACAGAAGTTTACAGCCTCTTTTTATGAGCTGTTAATTTCCTCCAGGTGAGCTGGAGGAAATTAAAAGTTGATGGAAAATTTGGAATATATTTTTTTAAAGTAGTCAGGTATTGGCTATGCAAATCTTGTATGTTCTTTCTTACCACATGCTAGCATCCTCGATTGATAGCACAGAGTTTACTTGTACTTTTTGCATTTCAAGTATTGAACACAAAAAAAATCCCTGTAAAAAGGATTTTCACACAAATAGCAGGAAAGAACAGAAGAAACAACTGAGCAATGAGGAATGCATTCTCTTCAAGGTCCAAAAGTGCACAAATAAAGTGATATTTGCCAGAAGTCCAGATATGCCAGACCTTGCAAGGGATATTTACTATCAAAAGTAGCAGAAAGACTTTTTGATCATATTAACAAAAAGACAGAAATTAAAAAATAAGCAGGAATCCTACGCAGTGGGCATGAAGGAGAGACTGAAGGTAATCTGTGTGCATTCCAAAAAATAAATGAAGTGTTGGCTTAATTTTTTAAAAGTGATGGCAATACTTAGTGTAGGACAAAGGCAGTGTAGCTAATAGGAGTGAGAGCAAACTCCAAGATCACATCACACTCAAGGAGGTGGAACAAGAGAACCTTCACCCCAGAATGTTTAATGAACTGAGAAGGGATATTGCAGGATAAGCTTTAAGAACCTCAGGACACCTATCAGTATATAAGGATACTACTAAATGACTGTAGAATACATGACTTTAATCATACAAGTAAGAAAAAAAACCAGAAAGTGATCTGGGAAACCACAAATCTAGTTATATGATCCTGGTAGTATTTAATTCTTTGGAATACATGCAGAAGTAATTAAAGACATCAAGGTAAGTGGAAAATAGGATAAAATGCAGTATGCTTTTTTTCAAGAATCTCTAAACAAATTGACTGCTTTTTCTGATAACCGTTTTTTGGAACAAAAGAAATGCAGGAAGGACTAACCTATCACCATTAAAGTAAAACATTGGATACAGTGTCTTATGTAAGATTATAAGTTAAGATGTAAATGACAGCATTAGCAAGGAATTTTGAGGCAAATAAAGAACTGATAAAAGAGATGACAACTAGTCAGGCTGAAAGGGTAATTAATTAATAGAACTCCTCAAGGACTGAGACCAATTTTATTTAATATTTTCAGGATTGATCTTACATAAGAGTGTGGTATTGAAGTGAACTGAATGACATATAGCTGAAAAACACTGTCAATGCAGAGAGATATGGAGATGTATAAACAATGAACTTTCTGACCTTAAGGAATGGACAAAAACAACTAAGAAAAGCAAAAAAAATGAGGTCGGGCACAAGAGCAAAAGTTTTTCATGCAAGTAGGGATCTTATCAGTTGTAAAGACCTAGTGGAGAAGACAAACTTTGGAGCCCTAATGCCTCATGGGATAACTATATGTATTGGCAAGGAAATGGAGATGTCATTATAAAAAGTATTGGTGAGTTCCCAGCTAAAGAGGGTATCATTCTGGTTATCCACTTTGAAGAGAGTATGCTCTGGTTTTGTACTGCTCTACTTGCATGAGCCAAGGCAAAGCAAGTCCATCTTAAAAGAAGGCTAAAAAAGTTGATTTTATCTTTCATTTTCTAAACTGCTCCCTAAATCAGGATGTGATGTTGCTGGGTCTGGAGAAATGCTAAATCATACAGAGGTTAATTGCCTCTCTCTCTTTTTCTCTGTTTGCTTGAAAGTTTCAAATGGCAAGAAGCAATATAGCATCAAAGCCTCCACTGGATCTGCACTGAAGGAATCTGATCCTTCTGGTTTTTCTCTAATGAAGAAATCCCATCCTTTTCCTTTTTCATACATCCCAGTAACTCTGGACTTTCATTCAGCCTATCGCCTCTACGCTTGTTGCTAAGGATGAAGAGATAAACTCTACAAAAGCAACTCTGGAAGAGAAACCCTTGATAAACAAATCTGCTTGCATGAATAGGAGAAAGTGTAGTTCTCATAAAAATGGTAATTAGAGCCCAGCATGAGAAGGGCGACTTTTTCATAATAAAAATCTTCAAGAGCATTCATTCAGGAAGAAGTTGTATTTTCCAGCATTATTACTATTATTATTGTATTACTACTAATAACAACGATAAGGCTCTTGCTAAGGGAAAGGACCTTCTATGTAACTAAATAAACATGCCTAAAAAGGAAAGGACTCCCCTTAGATCATGTCTTCAATTAATGAAGAGGACTGACAGATCTGCATATAGCCCACTGCAAGGTACCAACAGATTGCCTCCTTCTAATAACTATTTAATGCTTTTCCATTACCAGTTACACAGTGCACACTGGCCTCTGACACACAGTGACAAAGCAGGTGGTGCTTGTGTAGGTAGACCCTTGCTGGTCCAGCCCTATCTTCTCACATACCCTGTCTTCCTATCCCCATCTCCTCTGTCAATTTATTTGTTCCCTTCTTTCCCCTCAACACAATGCCCACACAAGGCACTGCTGTTAATTTAGCCAGTAAATGGTTTGATGATGATAGGGAAACAAATTGATCAGACCTTCTGAACAGCAGCCATGGGAAGAAAGAAACACCCCTAGCCATTTCTCAGTGACCTCTCCCTGTGCTTAAAGACAACTCATAAGCTCTCAGCATGAATTAGCATGGCCTCATTATAAAAACAGAATTGGGGGCAGGAGAAACTAAGATGGGCAAGGGAAAAAAAAACAAACATCAAAAGCAACATCCAAGACAGAAATGCCCTAACCTGGGAGGGCAAAAGCTTCGGAGGACAGGAAGAGGCTAGAGGCAGAAAAGAAGGAAAGCACAGCTTTCTTTAAAAAAAACACAGCCCCAGCCCCTCCTCCTAAGGTGCAACAGCCTTGATGTCAAACTGGAAAGTCTTGTGGAAAAGAGTTTCCGCATTTGCATCCTCTAGGAATCACCATTTCCATCCCATTTGCAATCATTGCTGCCAAGTGGCCTGGTCAAGTCATTGCTGCTTGATGGTCTGTGGAAAAGAGGGAGGAGAGGGGGGGAGCTTGGCAGGGAGTGCATGTGAGTTGCGCAGTCCTGTTTCTAAGGGAAGAAAAGCTGAATGGCAACCACACTGCTGGCATTCAATGTAAAGAAGACCAGTCCCTCCTATCTGTGCTACATTTATTTCACAAGCATGACATCAGTCTGTGCTGTAACAATGCTGATCCCTGACCACACTGATACTTTACAAAGCAACAAAGGGGGCAACAAAGCATCCCAACAAAGCATCCCAGCAAAGGGCAACAAAGCATCTGAACACTAGAATCAGTCACCCACAACAAAACAAGGGTCAGGCAAGGGCATCTGTGTGAGTGTGGTTGCTTGCCTAACAGGTCTCCCCATCTGGGAAGCTGGATGGCTGTAGTGCAGGACCCTCCCTCATCAGCATCTCCACTTAGATACTGTGCTAGTGCTTCTCCTCTGACATCTTGGAGGAAGATTATGTACCCTGCAAAGGAGCCCTTTCTTACTCTCCGTACCCCTTGTGGCTTTACAACCCATCCTCAAAAAGACAGTGACAGTTTGGCAACTGCTCGTAAATTCTCTCTTCCACCCTGTCCTATGGCTGGCTCACCAGAGATTAGTATATGTTCCCAGAGTACATTTGAGAGCAGATCAATGTGACCATACAGGTAGGAGAATGAGGACCAATGTGTCCTGCTCAGAGTCACTGGCAAAACATGAATGAAGTGTCACTGTCTTCTCAGTCGCAGCTGGAAACTTAAAAGCCTAGCTCTGACTTATTGCAGAAACAGCTAATAGGGGTAGTAATGAAAGTTCCTACCACAAGAATACAGCCCATAACCACCACTACTTTTTCGGTTTTCTGAGAAATAAAACAGAATAGATTGGCTTTGTCATTTTTGCATCTTCATCAGTCATGTGAGTCCCTCTCCCAAACCTCTTGGCCATTCAGCCTCTACTCCTTTCTATGCAGAGACAGGATGTGGCATGCTGTCACCCAAGATAGCACAGCTCTATTGGCACCAGCCTTTGTTGCATTGCCTTCACCCTGACAGGTGGTAGGAAGGATAGAAAGAAGCCGGCGAGGCAGGAAATGTTACAAACTAATTGAGTCAGCAGCTTCAAGAACCTGTCGATTCACTTCCCCCCCCCAACCCATTAAATTATGTTATTTTATTAATTCTGCCTTGACAAAAAAGAAAAAGAGCTGGATGAAAGAAAAAAAATAAATTGGACCTTGAATTTATTTACTTCAATACTATCCCTGATCATTCTCACTCTTAAATCTCCCTGCTGCTTTGCAGCAGGGCCTTCTAACATCAATATTAATGCTCCTTGCTCCTGGCAGTGGCTAGCTGAGGTGGCATTTCATAATTCAGATGCAAAAATTAAAAGGCAAACGTGAGAGAGAAGGAGTAGAGCAACTATTATTTGCCCAGTTTGCTGGTTATAAAGATTCCTCAGTGAATTCTGTAACTGCCTCCCATTCACAAAAGATCAGGGCTCCTGTGATTTGAGAGTTGTCTCCTGCACAGAGGAATAATATGTGCTTGAAAATTAAGTCTCAGGTCAGTCAAATACCTAAAAGTGAGGACCAGACAGAAAAACATTCATGGGTTTGGTGGTGGTTGTTGCAGGATATGTGTTGCAGCACAAAAGAAATTACCATTGCCGGGTATGATGGAAGCACCAAATCTATCTCAATAAAGGCAGCCTTAAATATTCAAAGAAATGTATCACATTTCTCCAAATGCAGGGCTCTTGCCTTAAAAAAACATGGCTTCTTTTAAAAAGAATCCACATTGTAATTTTTCTTTTTCTCTCTCTCTCTTCCTTTTCATGTATATCTCTTCTGTCCTCCTTTTCACATAGAAGAACTAGAAACTTCCTTTGAAAAGAGAATGACAGTAGGCTTGATTTTCATGTAACAGCATGTCACCAAGAGCTGAGACTTTAAGAAATATACCAACTATAACAACACTCCTGAAAAAAAACCCTAAAATTGGAAACATTAGTAGGTCTGTGAGTCACAAGGACAGAGACCAATCACCAACTCCAGCAGGTGCTAGTGCACCCTGTCCCACAAAGGCCCATCACTCGTTATTTGGAGGGGAATGCCAGCCCATTTCTGAAAGCAGTATAGCTGTGTTGGGGTGACAATGCCCTTGCACAACTATCTGGTGCCCTGATCCAGAGGTTAGCACCACCTGAGAGACCAGCAGGGCAGACCTGGGGGGTTGGGGCATGACTGGATGTAGAGAGCTCTGGATTGGGAGGGCAGAAGGGTTTGGGAAGTGCAGAAGCATCAGCTAGGTTACATGCACAAGCCAAGGCAGAGCACCAGAGCCTCCTGCAGCTCACAATCAAGGGGTGCTTACAGAGAGATAGAGAGGGGGTGATGGTGCTGCAGGGAGGTACGAACATGTCTTGCAGAGGAAATTCTGTAAAACATTATTTCACATGGAGTAACTTTTAGATATCTGAGCCTAATCATGGAGTTAACAGCCCTTATTTGCAAAGCCTCACATACACACACAGTGGTGAATAGGGCACAAATCAAACCTCTGTCTACTTACAGCCAAGATCCAGGCTATTAGGACACAGCAAGAAGCAGACTAGCCAGGATCATATGAAGGAAAACATTTCATCTTCCGGCTTTCTATATAGTATCAAGAGACATGTTTTGCACCAAAAGACTTCCTCTCCTTCCGTCACTTTCTGGTTTTGCCCTTGCTGTCAATGCAGTCTGGCCCAAGAGAAGTGACTTTTAGTACTTGCTGATGCTTTGTTGTTTAATCAGATGGCCTCTGGAATCAAAGTTTGGTGGCTGAAGAGGCAGTTGAGTGGGGTCTTTCAGGTAATGTAATGTCAGCTGACCTCTTAGGAGACACTGCTAATCCATCTGGAGCCTATTCAGACACTCTTAATTATTGTTTTGTATTTTAAATGGCATGGGGAAATGGGGACACCTTTGAAATAAATTAATTAATTAAAGAGATGAATGTATTTGTTAGGCTGCTGACAACCCATCTGTCTGAATTCCACCTAGCACTTAGTACTCAGACCTTATTTTCCCAGAAAAGCTTCCAGGATTTAGGCAGAATACATTTCCAGATCACATTGTACTCACGATTTCTTGCTTTTTGAAGTGAAAAGGAAGCAAGGACAAATGCATTTAAAATTTCACATAGATGTGAACAAATAGATGCAGATACTGAGTAAGAAACAACAGTGATCACACCTCTTCCATATCAGCCATATTTCCAGAAAGTACACTGTGCTCCTGGTTTAATGGCATACACTTTTCTTCCAACCCTCAGTCATCCCCAGCTGTTACAGTACACCTCTGCTCAGCTTCAAAGAATTCCTGTTATCTCAGTCCCCACTGAGCCTCTTCCCTGATGCCACTTCTGGCACAATGGTTGTGCAAAATGGGAAAAACACTTCACTAAAAGCCAAACACACACCAGAAAGACCTTCCAGGTCTGGCTTAGAGCAGTATTAAAGTGAGGTGAAAAATAAAACACTATAAACCCTCAAAAAATGTCTTACTAAAATTTCAGAGTTGAAATTTCAGTTTCATTGAAAGTGAAAAATATAGTAACTGACTTCCAAGGAGCTAGCAATTCAGCACTGGCTTCTGCAGTTGAATAAACCCATGCTGGAATCTCATTTGGCTGGGCCAGTAAATAAGAACTGGCACTGGTCATGCAATCCGTGGCACTTCACTTGCTAAAACATTTGTGGCCTTAGCTCTTTCTATACTTATCATCTACATCAAAGAAATTCTACTGTCCTAATAATTAAGCTAATCATACTATCTTCTACACAAAGCTGACAGTTCCCTCGAACACTGCCTTCTAACCATATTTCCCCTGCTAATTATACAAACGCAAGGAATTTGCTTTACCAAAGTCAGTGCAAAAATGATTCAGAGCAGCTCTGTCAGATAGACAGGAATGGAAAGCTACAAATGGAAACTGAAAGACAAAGACTCCACAGCTGGCCTGGGGATGCACAAATTTTGTGGTTGCACTGGTCTCACCCACTGGATGCTCCTTTTGGCTTTTTGTAGGTATTGTGTCACTGGACATGTTGTCTTCCTAATGAAACACAGAAGTATAAGCCCATACTTCTCATTAGCATGAGAGCTCTGAACATTTCCTTGAAGACTGAAGTTGTAAGATGGGTCTTGTGGCCTATTTCTAACTCACAGCATTAAACATTTACCTCTTCGTTTTCTTTGACCCCATTCCCCTTTCCAGCTTGCTGGAAGGTGTAGTTTCAAAGGCACCTTTCTTTCTGCTTGTTGGCTACCAAGGAAGGGCACTTCACACAGTGGACAGGACTAAAAGAAACACCATCCAAAATGGTACCCACTTGAAAGCACAGCCAGGAGGACTTAATTAATTTAAGTTGTGAATTCATCCTTTTAGCTCTAACCAATGGATATCAAGGACATGAATTTCAATGCAACAAAACTCCATGCCTAGTTTTACTTTCTGCAAAATAGCAATCACAGGAAGAACTGGGCTCAATTGTGGTCTGTGCAAAGAATCCCCCATGAGCATTCAGGCTCCTGAAAAGCTTTGAGAGAGGACAGCCCGTGAGTTCATCTCTTTACAACCCAGTGGCTCAAAGAGACATCTTTGCCTTCGGTCTGTACTCAGATGTACCGCAACGTTTCCCTTTGTGAAGCAGAATAGGCGCCTCCAAAGAGAGCTAGCATTGTCCATGCAGGCATAAAGCAATATTTGGACATGCTGAATGGCTTCCTAAGATGAGAAAAAGTGCTGAAGAAACACTAAATTATGACAGATGGGAGCCCTAGAAATGCAACTACCCCCAAACTGGAAAATGAAAAGCCAGCACAAAGGGCAGGCATAACAATAGAATTTAGGCATAACGAAATACACGCCATTTAATGTGGAATGCACTGAAGCTTCTATCCATAAGTCAAAATCCTAGCCATTAAATAGCCTCATTTAAAAAGTTTTAAAGCAATTAAAATAAATTAGAAACTTCACAGGAGGATGAAATCACTGAAAAGGATAAGAAGTACTTTATGCCAGGCACCGCTTCTGACAGTGTCATGCCCATGAGGCCAGATTTTTATTTAAGAAGAGCTCAGGGCCAGATTTTCAAGGGCTCTGCACCAATAATTAGGGACAGATTTTTCCAAACTACTCAGCTCCTATTATCCAAATAAAGGCCAGATATACGAAAGTGCTCAGGGCCCAGCAGTTCCTACTGTGACAGTTACAGCCACAACATGGCCAGCTTTTTCAGAAACATGATCATTTATTTCACCATCTGCCTAAGGAGCAAGTGGCCTATTTAAAGGCCATCTTCTTGGCTTTTTCTCTGTCATGTTGGAAGTGGTTGATTTTTAAGTCCTGCTAACAGTGAAAGGGTCCCAACTTAGCCAAGTCAGAGACAGCAAGGTCTCAAAACACAAGGGGAACAAATCCTGCTGATTTAACTGTATTTTCCCTAACTCTTGCTCAAGAGACATCTATCATTGACCTCCATATAAAGCACTTTTGAGCTGACTGCAGAAGCAAACTCGTGAAATTATAATGCTGCCTTCAGCCATTTTGCAGAGCTGTATACATCATTTGTGGCACCAGAATAGGAGCCTTTCTCAGAAACAGAAAAATCCCTCAGCAGTGCTGCTAACAAAGAAAAGAGAGCACATCAGAATTTTTTCAGCTTTTAAGCTGGTAATAGCTCAACCTGAAAGCAAAACAATCTGATGTGACTTGACCCTCCATCCAGACCACAGTCCTCAGGGTTGAGAACTGCAAGGAGTTTGTTTCCTCTCAGATTATCCTGAAATGGATGTTGGAACATACTGCCTAGAGCCAAAGTCTCTTGTATCAGGGCAGGTGTACATACAGGAGGTGGCACAGGGGAGCAGTACTTGACAAGACCAAGACCTGTCACTCAACAAGGCTTATTTGCCCACCACTTAAACACAGGTCCTGGGCTTTCTGAGAGAAACTTTTCACAGAAACATGTGGTATTCTTTCCCTATGAAATAAAGACTGTTTTTCTAGAAGCAGACATTAGCCTTCTTCTTCAGGATCTTATATGCCTGTCTACACTCTCAAACAGCTGTAAGACAGCACAAGGCAAAGCTGTCAGAGTACTGCATGCCTACTTATCTCAGTACATGTCCAAGAGTCAGTGACCAGTGCTTCAGTATAGACTGCTCCACTGTAACCAGTGCCTCAATACAAGCCACTCCTCTGTACAAATGCTGTGGTGAAAAAGAGAGGTTGTGTCTCTAAGGAAGTGCAGAGTGTCTTTCAAGCAGCCGGAGTAACCAATAGTTTGTTGTCAATTTCTTGAGCCCTCAATAGATATGCAATGGGAGAAGTGAGGTGTCTAAAGTAAGTTCCAACCAGTAAAGACAAGCAGCTGAAATACACTACAGAGCAATATGGGATAGGAAATACACAGTTATAGTCAGGATTATGGAAAAGGTTTGAGTTGAGGCCATAGGCATTGTTAAGATGCATACAAAAGCCTGCATTATGGAAAAGGTTAACTTTAGACAATATGCAGTGTTCACAGTTCTGTTTTTTTAGCCAAATGTGAGCTATGGGAATTATTCTCACTAGCAAACAACCAAGGAGGCTTCATCATAATTACTTTCAATTAGACCTGAGGTGCCAGGTACCTAAAACATGGTAATTAAGCAGGAACATTTAAGTTACTCAAATGCTCTCTGAGAATTCAGTTCTTAATTTTGTGTTTGTCTTCTAACAGCCATGGAAAACAACAGAAAAAACATGAAGCAAAAAGTGCTCTGCATTTCACCTCATACTTACTCCCTCCATGTCCATTTTTACCACTGGAAAGTTAAAACCCAGTGCCAGTACAGTACCATTGAAATATATCATAATTACAATCGGACAAGGAAAACTGGGTAAATCAGGGCCTGGAAGGGAAGGAACATATGTATCCCAATGTTCCTAGTTCACCAGTGGTTCAATAGAACTTAAAAAATACTGCTGTCGAATCAAACATTTGATGGCCTGCATCAGCTGGATTTGATAGTGACCCATTTAGTTCCTTAGAGAGAGAAATACTGGGCACCAAAGAAATTGCAGCAAAAACATTTCAGAAAAGACAGGCTGGAGCTCTGTGTATTTTGCAACTGCACACTATTGAGAGTATATTATACACTAGAGAAGCACTACACTCTCCTGTTGAAGCCACATCTAAAGGGGGCATGGGGACGGAAGCATCAATTTGTGTTTTCCAGGTTTGAAAGGGCATCTTTTTCTTCTGCACTCTCACCGTCACCTACTGAAACTGCACTAGAAGTCCCTAATTTCCTTCACTGCAGAGCAGCAAGCAGGTGCATAGCAGGATGTGTATTAGACCACACCTTCCCTCCTTTATGCTGTCAGTTCCCTGTGGGGGCAAGATAATTACATCCACCCTAAGAAAACATCAATATTTTATTTTTAATGAGCTGGGCAGACCCAATTATCTCAGTAGGCTGTTAATAAGTGAAATTGTGAAGTACGGCTGCAGCTTTGATAGAAACAGAGTCATCTCTGAAATGGGAATTTCTGACACAGAGAGTATTAAATAGATGCCAGACTGCTGGAATGGGAAGTTGTTCAGAGAAAAAGTGTTTAAAAAAGAAAATCTGCATTAGCAGCAACTTAAGTACACAAAGATAATAAGTCAATAAGTCAAATCCCAAAGAATCATCAAAATGGCTTAAAAATTATAACTTCTGAAATAATAATAAGCACTGTCGCTTTCAGTGCCATTTTGATTCTTCACATTTCATGTTTCAGATTGCCAAGTTTTTGTCCTCAAAAATACTAATTAAGAAATGCTTTTAATTTTTTTAAGAGAAGTAAACAGTCTCATGAAAACACCCCAGAAAAAGCCTTAAGGCAAAAAAACCCTCCAAAGTATGAGAAGACTTTCCACTATAGCATGGTGGACCGAACCACACATTGGCAGGAAAGGGACATTTTTCCCTTTACAGTCACAAGGAGTTTGGTTCAGAAGACACATTAATCTCTTGGTCTTCCCTCTCCTCTCTTCCTGTTCCATCAGCATATGCCCTTTTCAATCACAGTCTAAAAAGCAAACAGAATAGGAACAAATCTCAAAAGATCAATGGATGCATTTTCAAGAATACTCAGGTCTTACTAACCACATTGATAACAATAGCAAGTGCAGAGATAATTTGAAATCTGATGGAAAATATACAAACATGCCTCCTCCCTCAAGCTTTTGCATGCAACTGAACTCTCTCAAAGCAGAAAGCCTAGCAACACACTCATAATTCAAACATTATTTTCCAATTTAAGCTGAATTTCAATTCCCAAATGGAAGGTAGAGAGTTTATCTTATAAGCTATGCATTATATACTAATCATCAAATGAAATCTACAACCATTTTGCTTCCTCCTGAACCTCAACAACTATGGGCTTTTCATAAACCAGAGAACTAGATTTATAAAACCAGCTTCTGCCTTAGATTACTGTGAGATTATTTAGTTTTTCATACCCCCGGTGACTCCATCCTTTTGGGGGGTACAGGATAATCATAAACATGCAAATAGTATTGTGCTTGACCCTTCAGTAAAGCAAATGTCCACCATAGAAAAATACCAACTATGATGTATTTGGAAGGTGTACCTGCGAGCTCAACAGTATTTGTTGTCTCATCCATAATTTAAGAGAATACAAACATTGTTACAAGCATGAGGGGAGGCACACATGAGCCTTGAGCTCTCATCTACGTGAAGCGGTTCCTTCATCTCTTCCAGTCATTTCACTGGGATCAGAGGTGGTGTTAGTGGAACAAATCTGGTCTTTGGAGATCAGGGTATTCAAGGCAGCCACTAGTCCTATATCTAACACACCAGCTCTCAGTTTCATCAGTCCTTTTTTTCTTTAACAGTTCTGACAAACGCAGAGTGATTCTAAACCTGGTTCTGCAGCTATGGCCCTCATCAAACAAAATGCATGTATTAGTGTAATCATTTTTTACTGACATTCCAGACACTCGGCTGTGTGACCTTGCAGTTCATTTTAAAGGGTAAGAGCAGAATTAGCATCCTCAGTCAGCTCAGTGAAATAAACATAAACCATGTAATAAAAAAAGTTTTCAAACTTTGAACTCCTCTAATCAGTTGTGTTCTGCTAGAAGCTGTCCTTCTTAAGACTTCATTCAGCCTTGAATGCCAATCTTAATCACAGAAAATCAGACATTTAATTCCAGAAAGATGTAAAGGCACAAATGCCTTTGATCCAAAGGTTTTTCTTCTTTCTGGACTCCAAAAAACATTTTCAGGCTTCCAAAGACTCTTTGCCAGCTCTGATTAGAAGCCACACTGGCTGACACAGTAATTGCTCTATAATCATATCTTCAGTACCCTGACCTGGTTTATGCATACAATCTATATTCTAATAGCAGTCAACAGGTCACCAGTTAATAAAAATACCATTAATGTCCCCCTGTGACTAAGAAATGGAGATATTCATCTCACTAGGCCAGTGGTGGGCCAATATAATTTCTGTGGCTGTTAGTGTAATTAACTCTGCCGGCATGTGGATCTCCCTGGAGGACAATGCAAGCAAGAATGACCTTGCTGTGAGTTCTTGCTGGTTATATTGTGGTGGGCGCAAAGATCTGCAGGGACTCAGGTCATAGAAGAGAGGGTACTTCCCACAGCCTGACCTCTCAAAAGAGAAAAGCTCATCATTTCCAGGATGCTGTGAAGCATATCTGGCTTCATCTGTAGAACAGAAGCAGGAATGGTCACAGCTCAGGCAGCCAAGCCAGGCTGTGCTATTTATCATTGTCCAGAGGGGCAGGTAATAAGAAACAAAGTGAGCAGCAAGGGGAGTGAGGCAGACAGGAAAGTGATGAAGAAAGAAGAGACGATTAATTTATGATTGGAGAGGCAGTACTTCTAATTCAGACTACGTCACTCATGTAAATCCAGCTTATGTGGCACATGTTACAACCATTTTATGTAGGTCAGTAGTACTGGAAAATTTCATAGGTTTCCCAGCAATAGTTTTTGAGGTCTTTGTTATGTTACCCTCTCAGCACTTGAGGCATATCTTGTATCTGTGAACAGAAAGCTCTGTGTACACCAGGAACCACCTCCACTAGAAAACAATGTAAGGAAATATGCCAAAGCAATCAGGGGACGTAAGACTACAAAACGTAACTTCATGAGAGAAAGTTCAAATTTCGAGTGAAAAAGCAGATAATGTCCCCATACAGTAAGCCATGCATATCCTCAGGTCCTAGGTGTGCTCCAAACTTCTTTACACGGTTTCACAGTTTTGGTGCCTGGTACAGCCTCCCAGGAAAACTCAGTCCAAAGAGAAGTTAACACACACTGTTCTGGTCTGAGGTAAAACAGAATAAATTTTGGTTTTGGTAATTTTACTTTTCGGTTAAATTTCTTCTAACCCACTTTTGAAATCAGAGTGCATTTTTCAGACAGTGTCCCCTCCAAGACGACAGAGTCTGATGACTGCAGTCAGTACCAAAGGATGGTGTGCAGAAAGCCATCTGCTGGTACTTTTAATAACCAAGGTCGACTAACTTTGTAATTTACTCTAAAGCGAGATGCTCTCCCTTCTCTTGAGGGGCAGAGGTAAAATAGAGCATTAGTCACTTATTTTAGTGGCTAGCCCAGCCCAAACCATGACATTCACATGCAAAACAGAAAGAATTCAGCCTCATTCACCTTGGAATGCAGGAATTACTCAATTGGAAACAGAACAAGACCTAGCAGAACTCACTTCAAATAGAAGTTCTGCTCCAAGATCAAAGTCAGTTCCCAGCAAATAAATGTCTTCTGTTTAACTACTGTTAACACACCTCCTCCAAATATCCTCAGATCCAGATCACTGCTCTGCCTGCACGGACCCATTTACATTCTACTCCACCTATAGATGTTCTCCTGGACCCATGCCCAGGAGACATGAATGACCCTCCCTCTACTCAATTTAGCATACTTTTATCAAAGGTCCTCATGTCCTCTGGTTCTTTTTCCGTGCTCAGTATCATGGAGACTTCAACAGTTGTTCTGCCACCAAATGAAAGGACAGCACCAAGAGAGAGCTGCTGACTGGATTTGTTCCACCAGCTGACACAGACCGATGCAGACAGGCACTTTAAAGACAACATGCCATTTGTTAGAAGAGGCTTGTCAGTGTTTTAAAACATCTTTATCCCTAGGGGCCTAAGAAAGGTCTGATGCTGTGGCACAGTCTAGAGTCCTTTTGACCCATGTTGAGCTCAACAAATTGGCAATGTTGACACAACTGGACAAAACTGACTGCTATGTAGCAAGAAGCCCAAGATATTAACTCCTGAGCTCTCCATACCAGTCAAGAGCTTAATGGTTTAGTATATTAAAATCCTAATCAAAATCACTATCAGGTTCACATGTCAAACATTGACAAGGATCCAGTTTGAGAGGGTACAGTTGCTGCAAATTTGGACTAAAATAGAGAGGATACTGCACTCAGTCATGATACTTGGATGCTACCAGCCAATCTAGCAATCCTCCACTCTCGGGAACGTTGCACTCACCATAGTGACTTGATGCACACAGCTGCAAATGCACACAGCTGTAGATTCAACTGCACTGACCTGTGGAGAGCACCAGGAACTAGAAAGTAACATGGGGAGAAGAGAGCTTGGCACTCTTGAGAGAAAATAGAAACAGCAAAAGCCACTAAGTCAGGATGGAATTTTTCACATCAGTTCCTAGAATAGCAGACAAGAAATGGAAATTCTATGCAAGCATAGTTTATAACTGCATTATCCACTGACTGCATGCAATATGTCTTTATATACCAAATAGCTAACTAGATTAAGGAAATGCAATCTACATAGCTGATAAATAACCCAGCTAGAATCCACTTTCAAAGACAATCAGGCACCATCTTTATTATAAATTAAGAAAAATTGCAAACACAAAGAAGAAGTATGCAGGACATAGAGAAATCACTTAGCATTCAAGGCAGAAGATCAGAGAAAGAACAGAACGTGAAAGCAAAGAAGAATTCCAGAAAAGGAAGAGAAAAAGTAAATTAATTGGTGAAGAATATGGGAAGCAAGGGAAAGAAAAGGAAAGGCTCAACAGCCTTTATGTTCTCATTCTTTCTGTAACCAAATTTGGAAGTGTTTTCAAATATGGCTACAGCCTTAGGCTCTTACTATGGTATATAAATGTTCACATTTTTCCAAGCCATTTTATGACTTTCTTACCTGACCTCCTCAGCACAGCAATTAAAATCTGCCCACGCTACTGCTTTTTCACAGCACTGCCTCCTGTTTGCTTTGCTTGCAGAGTACAGCATCATTAGATGCAAGAATCACCATTCACAAGGCTACCTAATGATCTTCTTTCCAGTGCATTTGGGAGAATCTGGCAGTTCTCTTCTATAGCCTAAGTAAAACACTGGAGAGCCTAAAGGATGTGCAATATAGGATGGTACAGAATATGAAAGGGAAAAAAACCAAAGCAAAACATTAAACAGGATATATGAACACCATATGTCAGCTCAGTTCACTACAGAAGGTCACTATCAGAGATAATGTCAGCTGACTGTAGCATATATGGATACAATCTATTATGTCAACTTTTAGGTTACAGATCAGGATTTAAAGGGCTTCCTGTGGGACCTGGGATTTCCCCACAAACCTGGTTATTAGTCTTGAGGGAACTGAGATCAGAAATAGCAAACTAAACCACAGATCCAATTCAGAAAGATCACAACAGAAGTGGAAGTGGTATGATTGAAAAGGATAAAAGTAAAAAATATCTGAACATCCATAAAAAAGGTGCTCAAAGCACTCTAACAATGTCACAGTAGCAGGAATTTGTTTTTTTTTTTTCTTTTTTTTAAACTGTTGGTAATGTAACAAAATAAAAAAAGATGACGGAATGATGGATGAGCATAAGAGAGTATGTCTAATAGGATTATATGTAATAAGGGTAATCTATCTCTATAGGAAGGAAAATAACGCACCTGAAAAGCATCTCTTCCCTGTGACTTTCAGTTTCACACTGTGTTGACAGATATGGTCCAAGCTCAGGACAAGGTAGCTGCATTTTATCTGTCTGAGCCAGATAAGCACAGCTGAAACCTGGGGTAAGTCACACTGAAGCCTATCCATGAAGCTAGGACAACAACAAAAACCTAATGATCCTCAACAAATGGTGGACACCAGTGAAGATCAAAAAGACCAAGGCAAGAATATTCCCTCAAGTCGCAACAAGAAGCAGCATGCTTATGAAAGGAGGCACTCAACCTCAAGAAAGAATCTCTTCCATTTTTGTAATTATTATCTAATGTGATTATAATTTTGCTCTCATGAAATGCTTCAGAGACCATCCATAGAACACATGAGGGCATGGCATGTTGACCTTGGCTGGGCATCAGGTACCCACCAAGATGTTACATCAATTCCCTCCTCAAGAGCATGGGAGGGGAGAAAATAAGATGAAAAAAACCCTCTTAGGTCAAGGTAAAGGCAGTGTAATAAAGCAAAAGCTATGTCCATGCATGGAAGCAAAGGAAAACATAAGGTTTTATTCCCTGCTTCCTATCAGCAGGCGATACCCAGAAACTTTCTGGGAAGCAGGACATCAGTACATGTAGTAGTTGCTCTGGAAGACATACATCATGAATAATGGGCAACCCTACCTCCTGCTCCTTTGCTGAGCTAATTCATATAGTATGGAATATCCCCTTTGGTCAGTATGGGTCTGCTCTCCTGGCTATGTCCTCTCACAGGATCTTGCCTATTCATCACAGCCTCCCAGCAAGGGGGGGGATATTGGAGAAACAGCTTTGATGCTGTGCAAACACTGCTCAACACTAGCCAAAATGCTGATGTGTTATCAACACTTTTCTATCTATCAATACAAAGCATAGCACTACGAGGACTGCTATGGGGAAAATTAACTCCACCTCAGTCAGAGGCAATATGAAGGGCTTGGCATCTACCACAATCCTGTAGCTCTTAGGCGACACATACAAGTATGTGTATTTCCAGGATACAGAAATGGTAGATCTTCCTTTCCTCAACAAGATTTAGTCTGCCCTCTAAATAATATGATCATTTTCCCTCCTCTCTTCTACAGGGGGAGCTTCTCATATACAAATCCCACACTTTCAGTGATATCCCCATGCTTGAACACTGAATTGCTTTGCTGATCATAAAGCATTTAACCTTTAACCAAATAGTTCCAAAGACAATAAAGAATGGACAATACCTATGTTTTCAGCTTACTGTACTGTCTCTTTCTCTCCACTCTGGTTCTTAAAAAAAAGAGAGAGATTGAGATCTCCTCCAGCAAGCAGACATGAGCCAGGATATATCATGCTGACTGTGTAATACAAAAGAGAAATCGTGAACTGTTTTTCTTGCTTGCAGCTTTGTAGCTGCCTTTGTAAAAAAAAAAAATTAAAAAAAATTAAAAAAGGAATATTGATGCAAATATACTTCTAGATTTGCTGTCTGCCTTTAGAAAAATGTTTGTTTTCCAGCAGAACGTGCTCTATTTCAAAACCCCTCTAAATAAAAGTAATAGATGAGAAATCTGTCATAAATATATTTAATGTATGTGCTTATATCACCTTGCTCCACTGGGAAACAAACAAGCACCACATCAGCACAATGCATATCATTTAGTACCAAGCTTATTATGGGCTGTATAGTATATACAGCAAAACTGAACTAGAGGGGAAGTCAACGATCTGAAGCTAATAAAACAATAAATAATAATAATAAATAAAAGCTGTCAGAGACAAGAAAGACCCATCATTTCCACCAGTATGTCCATTTACCTGCACAGGACTGCTTCCTGCAATTTCTGACCTAGAGAGTTTTGAACATCTCAAAAACAGTGTTCCCAGCACTTCCCCTGAGAAGCTGAATTCATCTCACTGCCAAAGAGCTTTGCCCAAGTGTCATTCTGAATTTTCTTTAGCTTAGTTGTCACTGCATTCTCAAAACAATTCCACACTGGGTGAATCAGAAGTCAGACAGAGGAATAGAATTTAGAAAATCTCATCGAGGGAGCTCCTTGCACTTAATGTGGTGAGCTATGGGATGTGAGTGTATGGATTTCTGCAATGTCCAAATATTCAAGAATGTCTGAAGGCAAAAAGAGAGCAGTAAAGTTCCCAATGCTTTTGGGCTGATACTTAAACTGTTATTCTAGAAAGTATGGGGGCTGTATGGGGACATTGACAGGAAGACTGGGAACAAAAGGAGCAAAGATGGCAATGGCATACAGGACATGGCATACAAGTGGCACTCTGGCATCTATGGGACTGCTGTCATTTGGGACTGATGACAGCACAAGGCCTTGACATACAGTCGGTGTGTTTCTTGCTGCCTGTGGGTTACTGCTAAATGTAAATAACAGATTCACAGAATTGTAGTGAGGTTTCCTTAGTAATTACTGACACATTTGCTTCATAGGTTATGAAGTTACCATTTCAGTCTCGTTTTCCTCCTCTTTGGAGAAGCCAGAGAGATCCTGCAAAAGCGCCTTAGTACCATTCAGAAGCACTTTATGCACTTACCTAGAAGAGAATAACAGACAAACATAAGCATGTTAGAAGAGAATGAGCTCTCATCAGCAGCTATACCATCTTCACCCAGCCCTCTACTTCCCTGTCACTCTACAGGTTAGGAAGGACTTTTCCTGCTTTGGCTGCAAGGGAGGCAGCCTAGAGACAATCATCCTTTCTGGGCCCTGCACTGAATATTCAGTGACTTTTCCCGAGGGTTTTGCTCTCCATGGCTCACTGCCAACCAGGCAGCAGCCCAAGAAGAAGGGACAGATGCCTGACATTCCACTCTTCCTTCCAATACTTTGATTTGATCTGCTACCATTCACTGTTTCTCCCTGCCTTTACCTACAGCTGGTTCACAGTGAGATTTCACTCCTACCCAACACTACTCCATTTGAGTAAATCCCATTCTGACATAACTTCTAGCTCAATTTCCTTGTATGTTTGCTTAGACTTTGGCATTCTTCTCTCAGCTGCCAGCACCCAACAAACTGTTGGTAATTGCGACTGGCAGCACCTCAGCGATAAAGCACTGCTTCACATTTCCAATCTTTTCAAGCCACTTAAGCCAAAAAGCATTTTCTGAAGTTGGCTCCTCAGCTGACTAAGCCCTTGCAGCCACCAAACAGCTGAGAAGGAAGGAATCCCTGGAAACATTTTTCATTTCTCCAAACCTAATTCCCAGATACTCAGATCTGTTCCCTAGTCTATCTCTCTAGCACTAGATTTCCAGTACAGACAGAATGCAGATGGAAGGAAATTAATCCAATGCTTAAAAGTTTTCTTCTAGGTAATATTATGTCTCATGCTGCCAGCCACACAAGTGTTACAGCAACAGTTACTCATGCCAAGGAAAAAAAACATGGCCTAGCTCTCATTTCTCCTCCCTGCCATCATACACACACACGCCGCAGGGCTGGAAATCAGTTAATCAGATGATGCTCCATAAAGTATGCCAGATTCTGTATAAACAGTATTAAATATGATAATTTCCTTCCTTCTTCTTTATAAGCTGTTGTATTCGCATTCTCTCTCTATCACAACAAGTTTGGAAGGGAAAACAACTGCAAGAAATCTTGGATAATGCAGTTATGCTAATTTATTGAAAATCTATAAAAGTCAAAGAATACTCATGCATGTAGGAGCCCTGCAAATAATGTGGTTCGTTTTCCTTTCCCATATGCCCTATTCTTTGTTGATCAGGAAAAACTGACCTGCCGCCAAACTTTTTCTGAAAACTAGAGCTGATCATATCTCTCATATATATATAAGATTTGGGAATAAGATCAGTAAGTTCACTTTTCAGTTATTTGTGAAGTTCTTATTATTCATGAAAATGTTCACAAATCCCTAAAGCTTCATGCATTTTAGCACAGATCAAGTGTCTGAAGATTACTTCTAGGAAGTGCATAATTCACTTGCTATTTTTTTAAAGTTTCTGCCATCCACTCATAACAGAGAGATCACGGCATGCTACTTAGGCAGCGAGAGCCAGAGCACAAAGGTAAGGAGTTGCAAAATGCTCTGTGAAAGTAAAAAAAACCAAACCAATCAAAGCTAAAGGGCCTGAAAATAGCCAATGTCCTGAAAAGTGAAGTTAGCATTACTTGGAAAACAAAATCTAGTGACAAAATATTCGCTGAATAGGAAGTATATCAATTTTGTAGTAAATTTTATACCACCAGGTCTGCTAGTGTAAGTCAGTGCACCTGTGTCAATAGTATTTTGATTTATGCTAGATGAGGGCATGAACTTTTCATTGCATTTTCAGCTTCATTGAGAATGTGAGGCTACAGAGATACTCAGTGTAGATGGACTGTTGGTCACGTTTCTCTGAATGCCAAGGCAAAGCAAAAAGCAATACTGAATGCTCTGCAGACCACAGAGGGCTTTCTTCCACACTGATGCTACTCAGAAAACTCAAGATTTTTTTTTTTTAAACATGATGTAGAGAAGAAGCCAGAGCCTCGTCTCACTCCCACATCAGTCCACCTACAGCACAAAAACTGTGTTATCATGCTGCTGAAATCAAACCAGTGGGCTGTGATTGCTAGTGATGAACCTCAAATGCCTTGACTCTGATGATAAACTTAATTTCAAAGAGATTAACACCCATCTTCACCGAGTTTGCAAAATCAAACTAAGAAGGTTCTTCCCAGACTTCAAGAACTGCTTGTTGAGGTAGAAATAGATGGCAAGGGAAATATTGACTCATAAAAGCATCGACAGGCTAAATCTTCCTAAATTATTTGGTTGGGCTAGAATCTCCCAAGTGTTGAACCACCACACCGGAGTCATGATTGTTTGGTATTAAACCCCTTTGTTGCTTCTAGTCAAGCAGTCTGCTTTTGCCTAGTGGCAGATGTCAAAACACTCGAGATGCTTGTGCTGCCTCTGTTGCTTATCTGCCCTTCACTGGCCCAGGTAGGTGAGGAAACATGGCTGCCTTAAACCGAAGCCCCTAGGTTCAACATAGTAAGCCACAGTGAGCGCACAGAATTGATCCTTCAGGTGGTGTCTTACACATTTATATAATTCACATCTCCTTCCATTTGGTATAGCAAACCAAATTTCTTCTTGGACTTTAATAGACTTGCACTATAGGATCCTGTTCTGCCTAATGCCTACTGATGAAAGAAGCAGTGACGGAGAATTGCTCTTCAGGAAGCTTCAGACAGACACACAATGTCAATCACATGGGAATCATTCAGACACTGTGGAGCCACTGTGACTACATTATTGCAAGTCAGCTCTTTATTATCTTGGATAATAGGAAGGGAAGATAACAGGGATGCCCTACAGGACAGGGAAAAATGGATAATTTGAGTAAGTGGATCATCCTAGGGTCTGTGGAGCTGACACACTCCAGTGCTTCCGTAAAAGACTCTATGAGTCCAACTGAGTTTAATAGCTAGGTCGCAGAGTCAGGTGTGCTGGTGCTTCCAGTACCTACTAAGTGCATGTGATTGCCTGGTTGTCAGAGGTGCCTGCGCAACAGGGTGATTATGCAAGCTGTTGTCTTTCACTATCCTTAGCTCATCATTTGAGTCCTGCCCTGTAGCAAAAACTATTCGCCTGTAACAGGTGAAACAGGGGAAATTACTTCCAGGAGATCACGCCTAGGAGAAACTAAACAAAAATACACAAGCTAGCAGTTTAAGGCAACTGTAAGTAGCATACTCTCTACTATTACTGCTATCACCCTCCTGGAGCTTTCTGCTTGTCCTCACTGTCCTGCTCAGGTACATACATACCCCACCTGCTCTTCTCTGATCTTACTACAGTATATAGCAAGGCCAGAATCCACCAGGCAGAAATTCCTCACTAGCTCTTAGGGGAAGGAAAGGTGGGGGGTGAAATGCCATTTTTCTGGCAAAAATGATAGTTATACAACAACCTACAGATGTTTGGTCCCGTCAGTCTCTACCACTTTGAGAAACAGTTGAATAGAAGGGCAAACTGCAGTGTAAATCAAGTGAACATAGCGTCCCCGTCCCTTGCAAAACTTTGAATACTCTGGCCTGAAATGACAGCAGATGTTTAGTTTTTAGTCTCATGATCAGCAGAAATGTCTCCTCCAGCCTCGTTAATGCAAGTTAAGCACAGAATCCAGCTGCTTCCCCTCAGCCTCCTAAAGCTGAAGAAGAAACTCTATCCCACAGGGAGATGCTGGGATCTGAGGACTAAGAATGTAGTCCTTATTCTAACAGTTGGTTTAGCTGCTGCAGTTAGCTTTTTAGATCCTTCTGGAGGCTTAGAGCAACAGCTACAATAGTTTCCCAGATCAGTGGGTCTAGCCTGAGTATGGGATGAGTGAATGGCAAACAAAGACCAGGAAATGGCTTCAGAAGCCTTGAAACATGATAGGCTGGCTCTGTTGTATTTTCTCTCCACCAATACACTGCCTCACACTGTCTGCTGTGAGGTAACCAGCATGCTGACTTCTCACAGCAGTTCTCATCTATGGGCGTTATCACACATGTCATCTCCTTGCTAGCTGTGGGGACAGTCTTGAATGCACCAGTCTGGGTATCACCACCTTACCACTCCACACAAAGCATGCAAAATCACATAGCCTTTCCCTGTTATCATCCTCTTCCTTTCCCAGCACTGTACAATCTGTGCTACAAACACTCCCATTGTTATCAAAGGCCTTACCAGCTCACAAAATTCTGTGCATAGTAACTTAGATGCTCTCCATTAAAGCACTCCCAGTAAAAATAGCTTTGTTCAATACTACTGTTCCTCTACCTCTCCATGGCATCCTATAATAGTATTTCATTATTCCACTCACATACATCTCTTTATGGCAAACTAGGCAACCAGCAAAGAAGGAAGTGAACATGCTGCAGTGCTGGCACACAATCCATGGCCAGGCCAATTTTTGTGAGATGATCCATTACCTTACTGTTCCTTTTCTTTTGAGCTGTCACGAAAGACAGACTAGCTGAACAGACTGAAGTGACAAGAGTTACAAAACAGGAGCCAACAGAGTAGAAAAAAAAATGCAGATCATTTCAGAATAAACTTCATATTTGCAGAGGAACATTCAAGCTCACTAGCTAAAGGATTTCACAGAAAGGCTGTGATCCCAGGATAGCAGTCCATCTCAAATTAATTTGACAGGTCTCATATAAACCAATTCCCAAATGCACAAAGGACACCCCATCTTAAACCCTAGTCAGATTTAACCTGCATCCAGGTTGACAGTCCTAAGAGAGACTGAGAAGCAAAGAAGTCACAGATAACCTGTGTCACCTCCTGGTGGCGAGGCTTCTAGTGTGTTCACACAGCACTGGCAAGAGCTACTACAGTGAAGGCTGTCCGTGTGAAGCATACTTTACATGGAGGAGGATTCACACTATGTCTCTGACAGCGGGCATCTTCCCCCACTACTCCCGCCCAGCTCATCTCTGAGGAAACTGAGGTACTAAGACAGAGAGGAGATCAGGGTCTGTGGGCCCACAGAAAGAGACGGGGGTTTTATACATAGGCTGCAATGTTCGTTGTGGCTGCTGGAAAAGGATACACACACGGTTTCCCACTCCATGCTCTCCCTTACCCCTCCCCTCCACTGACTACAGTAATGAGCTCCGGAGGGACCTCTACGCTTGCCTTTGAAGTAGCATGTTTCTCTGAACACATTTTGAATTTCGTTTCGTGTGCTGTTTGTTTTCTGGTTGCTCTGCCTGTCTCCCCATTGAGGGGGTTGACAGCTGTTAGTGGGGCTACTATCACAACTCAGGAACACAGAATATGGAAAAACAAACAAACCAATCCTAGATCCCAAATCAAGAACACCTTTGAAGGAAGAATACATATTCCCCATGGAGACAGGTCTCCTCTCCCAACCAAGCCTTACCAAAGCCACCACATACAACTGAAAGAGCTGAAAAGATCTGAAAGAAAGGCAGCAGACCTTAGCTAAGGAAGACAGAAATTATTCTGGATAACATAGTCTGGAAAGCAAAAGGATGTAAAAAGCACACATGTATATGAGTCATTCTTAAGTCAAAGCTGTTCCTTAGACAAGTAAATAAGAGACTTGAGCTTTCTTAAAGAACGAGTTTATTGTTTAACTGCTAATTGCCTAAGGAGTAATGGACCCAAAACCTCTTTCCTGAACAGATAATGAAACAATGACTCTAGGCAAAGAATGATCTATAGAGCACATCCTTTCTCTTCCAAATGATACAAGTAGACCTTGAAGCACAACAGATAGCAAAGAAATCAGAAGAGTGAAGGGATTATCAACTAGAGATGTTGCCTCCAAACCCCTCCCCCCATTTCTTTTTTCCTGTTTGCTTGCTCAGTACAGCTACAGCTACAGATAAAGGCAAAATAGCACTCACAGCAATACATCCTTTAGTCTTCATTCCCATCCCATTACTTTTTCTACCCTCTCAGCCTTCACCAGACATCTGCATCCGTCTCCTCCCATAGAGTCTTTCTAGAGTCACTGGTGTGTTACTCTAGCAGGTGTGGGGACTGAAATCATGCTGAGAGGGTGCAGGAATGGCTATGGGAGCTGTAGTCTCTTGGAAGGCATAAGAAGGGAAGTGTCTGTGACAGCACCAGAGAATTAACTTGCTTATTGGTGAAAGACATGAAATGACTGCTTAGGAAAAGAAACAAGGTGCCCCAGTTTGACTACCTGCTTTCTCCTCCTTTCTGACTCTTTTGCCCTTGGGACTCAAGAGAAGTAAGAGAAGCAGCTGTAGCAAAAAGCATCTCCAGGGTTGGCAGAGCTCCACAGAGCTGGGACCCAGTGCAGAATCTCAGTAGAAGGGTCAGCTGCTCCAGGTCTTACTTCCACTGTTGTCTTCTCCAGAAAACAAGAGCAGAGGAAGGGAATGCATGAAGCCACTGCATCCCAGTCCCACACTTCATCACTAAGATGAATCTTACTAATTAAAAACTACTGTTTTACTGTTACGATCAGCAGAGTGATGTCCATCCAAGTGTTTTAAATTAAGGGGGTCTACAGGTAATTAATTCTCATGAAAAATTAGAAAATAAACATCTTTCTGATTTCCGGAAGCACTCAAGAGCACAAAAGCCAGGTTTTACTCAGATCTCCAGCCACAAAGCATGTCAGAATATAATGATACGTTCTGAGTCTCATTTTCACTAGATCACATTAAGTACCAGACTACAAAAAATACATGCAGGCAGAGAAGTACTATAAAGATACACATATATGCATAAATTTAAGTCCCTAAAGTCAGTTGGCAATGCCATAAAACATGCTCTCCAAAGTGTCGAGCACCCACCACGTTTCACTCAAATCTCTGGATAAAACCGTCAGTATCTGTCCTCACTATAAATAGTGGTAAAATCATTTGAGTAGCAATTCGATAGCAAAGGAGGTCATTGAGGTGGTAATTAATTGCCTTTTACTGCAAAACCCATGAGCTGTGACGCTTTCTGCCTGCATCCCAGTAACAGGTATGAACGTCCTAACTTCTGTAGAGTGCCATTGAACCTCTGTTTTAACTGTTCTGAAATCAGGGTACCTGAGAAGCTGGAGGAATTTTGATAGCAGGTCAGATGCATGGGTCAGCATTGCCTGCTGGCCTGTCACTGAGCAAGAAAACCTAACTGTGCCTGTCCATTATACGGAGAGAAAAGTCTGTGCTATTTCTCTTGGGGTCATAAAATCAAAACTCCCTGGTGTTCCATGAAAATCTGTAGTCCTCTTGCAGAATGGCATGACTTATCATTTGATATTTATCTTGTAGTAGTTCCTAGAGGTCTCAAATCAAGATAGAGACCCTGCTGTGCTGTGCTAGCTGCTCTGCAAACATAAAGCTAGACTTGTGCTTGTCCCTCAGAGCATAATTTTTGTCTTGACAGGCTATATATTTCTACCCAGACACAGGACTATTTCTTATCATCCTAGAGCATCTGATCATCAGGGAACTCAGCTGAACCAGATTTAAGATCAAATATTAAATAGGTATACAGTTTTAAGTAGTGAGTTTTAGGAAACTCAAAGATATTTGTCAGGCAAAATAAATACTAACCTTTTCACAGCAAAACTGCTCTCCAGCAAAAAAAAAAAAAAGCTCACAATATTTGGGGCCATTTACACCTCTAGCAACATAAGAAAGAAACATGGCTGTGGATATCTGTTGCTAAAGGCTCTGCTGTTAGCAGTCTCTTCTCCGCCATTTTAAGTTCCTGATCCTCCATGCTTCAGAGGTGCTAGGTAGCATAGCAAAGCAAAGGCACAGCTTTGGTAGGGGAACATTTCTCATCCATGCTGAAAAGCTTAAACACCAGCTGCACCTGAATGATGCTGAATCTAAAGTACACGCATAATTTAGAAAGGTGGTACATTTAAAAGGTTTTACTAGTTATGTAGGCTCATCAGAAAGCTAGCCAGGCAGCACCAGAAATCCCACAAGCTAACCTGTTCTCTTGAGACTTCAAGCCCAATTTTGCAGACTCAAGAGGTTTGAATTAGATTTGAATAATTAATCCAAATTTGTCGGTGCTTCATAGATGAATCAAACCTCCAACCCTTTTAAGGTTCACCCTCAGTGCTAATAACCCTCTTTACAAAGCATTAGCATAGACTAGAACAGTTTAATGATATAAGAAAATGCAAAAATTAGATTTATGCTGTCAAAACTTTTGTAACTGAAAATATTGTGGATTTTAATCAGTTGGATTCTTTCCAAAATGAAATATGAAGATTTAAGTAAATCTCAAGGAGGTTAAAAAAATCCATTGTGAGTCTCAGTAATATATTACCAAGTGTCTTTCTATAGAAGAAAAATTACAATGTCACAGGGTGGGAACATATTTGACTCACTAAAATAAGTAAACTGTCTCCTTCTGCACATGCTACATAACCACTGACTGTGGCTTAAGCTACTGTAACATTTTTTGCACGCTACAAGCAAAAAAGAGCTGATAGCTTGCAAAATCATCAAGAAGATGCACTCATTTGAGGGCACCTGACTGCACAATGTGCAGGCTGCTTTATGTTGCTAGTGACCTACTATTGTCAACAAGGAAGAGGAACCAGGTGAGCCACCTCAAGGGAAGGCAAAGAAGCTGAAAATACAAAAGAGCAACCATCTCAAGGTGACTGGTGAGGGACCTCTGCTGGCAAGCACTGGCTGCAGAACTGTCATTTGGAGAAGTGAGCAGGAACAGTAGCAGAGACTGTCTTGGCTGACGCAGCTTTGTCAGAGGGAACAGAAGTAGCATGGAAATAAATTAATGAAAAAGGAAGAGATGTGCTGCATTCAGAAAGGAAGGCTTGGAAGAGAGGATCACTTTGCACAAGGGTAGACCTGTCATGAGGCAAGAGGTGAGTTAGATACAGACTGCTCAGGTCCCATGAACATCAAAGTGACTGATAGGTGTCATATAATTCTCAATAATTTGGTGGATATTGAATGTTAGCGCTATAACATTTCTCAGGAGGTTCATAAGGTTCAAAGATATGCTAATATTTGCCCCTTGGCAGTGATTCCCAATCCCAGAACAATCTAAAAGACAGTATGAATATTCTGTAGGTACATACAACCTAAGAATTTCATTAAAATCTGATCTTAAAAAGATGTGACTCCCTAGTGAACTGAAGAAAATATCAGACATTTAATAATAACACATACATCACTCCTACAGCTACTTACATCAGCTACTGTAGAAAATATACACAAAGTTGAACAGGTGCAATAGAACCAGGCCAGCCTTCAACATTTGCCTACAGATTTATTATCCTCAGACAAAAAAAAATGAGCTGAGTCTACAAAGATAATCCCAAGATTGACTTAAAGACCTTGAGATTTAAAAATACATGTGTTGGCATTCTAATCTGAAATTCAGGTTTTGAGCCTTTATGAGTCATGCTTTCATCAAATTATTTTTCACAACTAGAAGAAAAAGTGTTTTCCATTCAAACATAAGAAGCCTGTGATTATGCCATACTCACATGATTTCTAGGATGGGACTTTGAAAAATATAATTGTGAAAGCTGGAAGTTTATTAAATACAGTAAAAGCATATTTAATATGTTGTATAAATAACACTTCTAAGGATGTTCTTTTCTCAAACTAGAATAACTGTGCAATGCAAAACATTCTTATCAGTTGCACTAGTCTGTAAACAGCACAGAAAAATACAAGGACTTATGCTTCTCTTTGGATTTATCAGAAAGTGTCATATGACCTTTGGATGAAACAATCAAGGTCATCTACTCAGCTCCTTAAACCACACTCCATAATGTTGCTTTTTGACCTCTTCAAGTGAGTCAGAAGTAGTATTTTTCTCCAGTGTCACTGAAACGTAGCCCCTGTGCCTTCCTTGAGCTAGAGACAGTAAATATTCAGTTAACTATTCAGTACTCTGAGTGATTTGCTATGCTCACCTGAAGCACATAGTACAGCTGCTGTCTCCTAGCTGGTTGATCTAAAATACATGAAATACCGCTTCTTTTGAACTCCATTTCCTTGTGCAAGTAAATATTTTTACATTAATCAAACTTTGACAGTAGAATTCAAATACTTAACTTTAATCACCCGAATGCCCAGCAGCAGCAAAGAACATGGGAACCGATGTGAAACCTCCACTTCAACTCAGCAGAATTTCAGTTGCTTGTTTACATCTCTGTCATGTCAGGATGTGAACTCTACACAGCACTGCAAGCATTTATCCTCACAAATCTATCACCCCGTTTTATGGATGGGGAACTGAGGCAGGAAAGAATTAGCATGCATGAGAATTGCTGTTAAAAAAACCAGCCATGTGCATCAAGGATTTGAACACAGACCTCACAAAGTTAAGCTGCTGCTCAGAATACTGTGCTAGCTTTCCATGCTATCAACTCTGAGCAGAGTTTTTTATTTTATCACTACTTGAAAGGGTCTTGTATTTCCTTCAGATTACTAAATACCAGAGGACTGGTTTTAAAAAGCAAGACTACTGTAGTGGAATATAGAGCACGGTCCCCAGGAGAATTCAGAACTTTGAAGACATGTTTGGTATTTGTACTTAAAGGGCTTGACAGCATCCTCTTAAACAAAAGCTGTAACTGCAGCTTCTGTTTCATGCTGGTTTTACTTCTTCAGGAGCTTGACATGAATGGAGGCGACTTGGGAGTTTGCCTTATGTGCCTTCTGAAACAAAGCCATGTGGAGACTTGCTCACCCTCCCTGAAACAGTCCTCAGTAAGTTCCAGCCAATCGCCATTTGGTACCATTGAACACATTATTTCAAGTACCCAGGACCTATGTGTTACCATGGGGAAGATGTGAAAACCTTGTTTTGCACCCAAAAGAGGCACAGCTTTTATTCTTTGTCAAGCTTATTTGTATTTACCTTGGCAGCTGTATCCATTTTGCTGTCTATAAGGACACAGGCACATCTGGAGAGCTAGGATTAGGATATTGAGCCATCAGCTATAAAACCACAGGCATTTGGTTTTAAGTAAACATTTGACAAGCAAGTATTACAGTTCATTATTTCATATTTATCACCTGGAGTAGGTTCTCACCTGCTCTGTGGAGTCAGCCATGAGTAGGTGCTGTCATTTATTCATGCATATCTACAGCCCTGATGACTGGCATGTCTGGAGAGACATGAGACACTTTTGACCTTGATGAACTTCTTGATCAAGAATGCACTCAACTATTGTAATAAAAGGTGAAACATTATGAAGACCAGGACTAAACATATTCAGGAGACCTTTTCTGTGTCTCTGGACCTCCTAGGTCCTCCAGACAACTACAGTATGCCATCAAGCACAGAAAATCTACATCTCTCCAGTATAGTGGTAAAAGCTTTAGATGACCACCTCAATATAGGAAGCACACATAAGAAGTTCTCTTCCTGACAGCAGAAGAAAGTTGTCACCATGCCTTCCCCTCAATATGGAGATGGCTTGCAACAATATTTATGGCTGATACTTCAGTGCTTTAGGATCTGCAGTCTGAGGGACCAAGAACTAAGAGCTCAGTGAAGCCATCCTGGAACTGAAACACAGTAGTACACAGTCTACTGTTTGGATCCTGAAAAAGTTTCATTGTTCTCATTAACCAAGATGCATATAGTCATCACACATCTCCTCAAACACTGAACACTGATGTAATTGGAATGAGTCAAAATATTGTGCATAGGGAAGGTAAAGTTCAACATTCTACTAATAACATAATTTAATCTCATCTGTTTTGTCTATATAAAAAGAAAACAAATAATTTCCAAGAGACTGAACTTTAACATTGAAGGAATAAAAATTACAAAAGAAGAAACCAATTACCATAAAGAGAAGCAAGAATCAGGGAGTGCTCCTCTGAAATACTGCACTGAACTCAAAGTGAGGTGTTTTTGAAACACTTCACAGTCTGACAAGCTTCAAAAATCAGAAGGCAAGATTGAGACAGAGCAACGTAGAAAAAAAAAGGTAAAGTTCAACATTTTAATGTTGACATATCGCAGAGTTGGTCTGGGGTACAGGAATGCAAGTAAATCACAAAGGACCATACAACTATATTAGTTACAGTGCTGCCCAACATATATTCTGGTGCTGTGGCAAAATCTTACCACCCTTTAAGCTCTGTTAATGTTGGTGTTACAGAAGTAGTCAGCAGAGGGAGTGAAACTGTGGAAACACCTTCCTCTGTAATTACATTGACTACAACAATGGTTACTGCAGTAAATAGTGAAACACCACGGAAGGGGTGTTGGCAGAGTCTAACAAGGGCAGGGAGGAACTATTTTAGAGGACAGAAGAAACCAACAAATCTCCACTGTTAAATTGGAATTAAAAGCAAACTGAGAAATGCAAACAATCTCACTTCCTAGTCTCTTCAAAGAGCAAATGCCTCTTTTCTTTTGTAATAACTAGTTCAACTCACATCTAATTCCCATTTGTATAATGACGTGATTTGCTCCTTGTTCCTTTGGTCTGCTTTTCATAAGTTTGCACTCCAGGTCTCTGCAGACATGATTCTGTCCTGTCCTGAGACAGCCACAGGAGGCCCTAGGCACACACAGATTTCAGTCTTGCTGCACTGAGCAGGAAGATGATCTTCCCAAGGGCAACAAGTAAACTTAATGGAAATGACTGAGTAAGTTATTTGTGCTTCCCCCATCAAACTTGCAAAAAGTAATTTCCTCCTTAAGTCCAGGTGCTGTGTCCACATATGTGAGATTAGAGGGGCGGACAGTGCACTGGCTGCAGATACTTACAGCACGTTAACATTTAATTAGGAATGTTTGCTTTAATCATTTAAGGAATATTAAATGTAAATAGAGAGTGTGAGCAAATGGAGTTGGCTTTGTGTCTGAAAGTGGCTACAGAGCTCTACAATTTAGGCACGGGAGGCAGCAGCAGGAAAGATGATGATTGTTCCCAAGGTCAGACCAAGCCCCAGAGGCATGTTCTGGCTGAAGTCCTGCTGGCTGATGGGATGGAATGAGAGGTAATTTAGAGAAGTAAAATGACAGATGACTCTTACATGATCAACAAAATGATGGGATATGCCCTTCGATAGTAAGAACAGCAGGGTGCCACCAGCTCCCAGTCCTGCTGAAGTGTGAAGTAATGGGCTTCAGCAAGGTCTATACCAAAGAAAGTCTGCTCTGCTAAAGCCACCTGAGCAACTGCGTGTTTGCTTGGTGCTCATGTGCAAATCCTGCAGTACAGCACGTGAGCAGCATACTGCCTAACAAAAAGGAGATCAGTCATTTGTGAAAATAGCTTATTTTGGGGAGTGGGAAAACAGCCCTCACCAATACATTCCAAACCTGCTGCTATTATAATTTCACAGCATATTGCCAGACCATAATCTGGCCATACATCACAGCTTTTGATGGCTCTCTAGGCACACCATCAGACACCACAGTGATAATGGCAGCAGAAGATACATACAATAAAATGCAGAGTGGATTCACTGCAATGTGAACCATTTGACCTCTCAACTGGTCACCTACCAGTTGCTTTTAAAACTATAGGCCTTACGACGGTCTTATCAGTCAAATTCTGAGTGATAATTATCTGATGATTATCAGTTGATGTACCAGATATTTAGGTGAAACAATAAGCATGCTCAATCCCTCCCAGAAGTCCCAAAGACTTCTAAAGTCCCTGGCAACATCTCTGATGCTACCTACATATCTTAGAACCATGAAAGGGGTGATTCACACCACTGAGGCACACAAGACTTGGCATCTAGTTTCTGCTGCTCTGTAATTCTTTCAGACATCCTTTTATTCACTGCTGTGCTCTGGAATGCTGGCTCAAGGCTTTATATGTTGGGAATCCAAACATATTGCACGGAGATGAAGACTAGACCAACAGGAAGAGGCTTTTCTTTCCACAGACGTGAGAGGTATAGGAACAGGACTAGGCTGGAAGGCCAAATGAACATCTAGCTTGCTGCCTCTCTTGGAGTAGCTTCTTGCCCATCACCATCAGCAGCCCGGCATTCCATTCCTCTGTTGTCTGTGGTGAGGTGATGGCTTAAAATGAAGCCACCATGGCTGTGGACATATGCACAGACCATGCCACAGGAAAGCCACAACAGGTCCACAGCTCCCCTCCTCTCCATGCAGTCTACTGTCTCCAACAAGTGCCATGTTTTACGTGGAACTAGCTCTTACATTCCTGCTGATTTTACACGCACCTCATTCCTGGTCTGAATTATAAATCACACAAGTACAGACTGATGCACTGAGCATCCCATAATGAAAGTGACCTGCGCTACGCCGTAAGAAAGAAGACAGATTAAACAAGGAAGAAATAGGAGAGTGGAGACATGTAGGATGCTGTTGGGAAGAGGTGAGAGTGCTGTACTGATAGCAGCAGAGAGAGAACAGGGTACCCTCTCACTTAATGAATATTTATTGCAAACTGCTGCCTATTATCTTTCAAAGAATTTTTATACAGTTCCCATGTCTTTCATCTGTTTCATGTTATGGTTTATCTAACTGTGGAAATTGCATGAGTCAGGTAAATGTTGATTTACATGCAAATTGCCTTCACTAAACTCGCCTTTAAGTAAAATAAGATTCGGAAATAATTTTTTCTCATTAATTTGCAGTTTCAAAGAAACCCAAAAACACAACAAATGCAAATAATCTAATTCATTTGTAAATATAAAACAATTTGTTGGGATTTAACTTTGCCATGTTTTTTCTCCCTTCCATGTGCTTTAAATAAATTGCAGTGTTTACCAAAGACAAACATGAGAGAGATGCTGGGTTGTTCCAATTCAATGCCTTCCTGTTCCTTTACTTTTAAAGGGCTACTGTTGAGATAAAAATCACTGCACGATTCACTCCTGGGGTAACCACTGAATGATATAGATTTATATCACACATTCAATTGGCCCCATAAATTTAAACCCAAATGTTACTTCCCTGGATGACACTTTAAATTATTAGAAGCGAATTTTAAAAATCCCAGGCCTACATTTGCAAAAATGGCTGGTGATTTAGGGACTCAGTTTTTCAGGCCTCTTGCTACAGGTGTTCTGAACTGTATCTTCAAAACCATAAATCCAAGAAGCTGATGGTCACTTTGAAGCATCTAAACTGTAGTTTTTGCAACATCACAATTGTAATTCTTAAAAAGGTTATCCCTAGTTTAGTGTGTGATGTGGGTTAAATAATAGCCCTATTATGCAGCTATTTTTTCATATATTATCAACTGGAGATAACATGGAAGGATATTCCTATTTTTTCTGGTTTTGTGGGGTAGAAATTTAGTATTTGCTAAATTGTAAAAAGTGCAAATCTTTTCTCATAAGATGCTGTCTTTGAATTTCAGCTTTAATAGACTGCTCTTTTATTTGGATTTTTGGGCTGATAGCTTAAGATTATCTTCATGACTGTGAAGAAGTCTGATGACAACTCCTGTGCCAGATTTAAGTCCTCCCTGAAGGTGTAGTGGATGGTAACCAAAAGAAAATATGGTTTTAGAGATGAACACTGGGCTAAGATTCACCAAAAATGGAGCTCTGTTGAGGTCTCCCAACAGGTCTTTGAGGAACAGTGAGCAAAATGGTCTTCCCACAAAAAGAGCTGAGAACAACTGCTTCTTGCTATCCTTTGTCTTGCCTAGGAATCTGCATTACAAGTGCTCTGGATTGTTTAGTCTCCCCCTAGTCTCTTCCTATCTCTAGCATGACATCCTGTTAACTCTGCCACACTGATACAAATAAGAAACAATTAGAAAAAAATTGCTCCTATCTTAAACTGCAAAATACTCCTTTCCAAATTCAAGCTGATCAGGTTCTTTACCAGACATAATATGACTAGGAAGCTGCTAAACCATTTCAACTTTAGAATATACATATTTAAATATGTTTCGTTCCTTGAAAAAATTTCTTCCAATTTTAATGGGCAATTTGTTGCATTTACTGTTTGATTCTCTAATGCAATCTCTGCTGGCATCACCAGAATTCATCCCTAACTTACATGTGAGCTGCATAAAATGTCTTGATGTAATCTTATTTTACTGCAGACAGGTGTCCTCATTATTAAAACTATTACTACCACACTTGACACTATATTCACTGACAGTTTTTCAGCGGAGAGGCCAAGAGCTAAATAGACCATAAAGAACAAAGCTTCCTCTCAGTCCAAAAGGTGCCAGCCTTCAGGGATATGGAAGTAGCATCTCTCCAGTAAACAGGCAGAAAACTTTCATCACCAGTGCTGTCAATTCGGAAGCACTACTAAAATTCCCTACTCAAAAGAATCAGAAATGAAGCAACAAATCCATAGCCCTTGAAAGGAGAAGCAAAACTGGAGGCAGCCAGGGCCACCTGTGGCCCTGAGCCCTTCTCATCTTGCAGGGCTGCTGCAAGGAGCCAGGAGAGGGAGCCCGTTAATTAGCAAAGCCCTGGGTGAGGTGAGGCCCGGAGCTGGAAGGTGGTGAGCAGCAATTCGACATATAACAGCAAGGAAGTAAACAAGGCAAAGCTATCTCTGACTGCATCCCTGGCAAGAAAAGCAGTGGGGAGGGAATCACTGTTTGCCTCTGTAATGCTGGCATGTAACAAGCAGAAACATTTACAATCAATGGAGAGAGAACTCCTTATGCAAGCTGTAGAATGGAGACCAAAAAAGTGCAGGTCTTTTGCATCTCTCATTAATGCGGCCTGAATTGTCTGTCCCTGCTACACAACTTCTTCCCCAAGTCCTGGCTCCATAGCCACCTTGCCACCCAAGAGAAGGTATAAAACACTAGAGAAACAAATGCCCTTTTCAGATTGCAAAGGGAGCATCACCAGACACTGAGCAGAGCAGAAATGAAAAATGATTTTGAAAAAGATAATTGAACATGTTGTAATTTGCTCTCTTCTGTGTTTCAATTTTTATCTGCTTGTAGCTCATTTTCCCAGTCATGCAAGTGCAAAAGGGAGGGAGAATGCACATGGATGTCTGCGTGTTAGCACGCATGCATGCAAATAAATTAATAATCATAATAAACCCACAAATGAGGGTTTCCCTGTGAAGGATCTTCAGCCAGTGGCTGAGCTCAGTCTAGGGGAGATGCATTCTAAGATACCAAGCAGTTCAAGGTCCCGGAGAGAGCATGCTCTGCCTTGAAGCTGAACTGACAAATCCTCTACCTACACTAACGTCCTCTGAGCATAGTCCACTGAAGATGGTGACTACAGTCCAATTCCAGGGAAATCCCAAACCAAGCAAAAGTACTTTTGTAATTCAGATGCAATCGAAGGCCTAGGTCTCACATTTGAGACTCTGTGAAATAGGAGCCTTTTTGAAGTGTTAACACTACTTTTATGCTAATGAATATTTATGCTGCTGAGACTATAAAAGCAAGGAAAAGAACAAACCCATGTTCGCAGCCCTTTAACCAACAAGACTCTGTTACACAAATCAATCAAGGTGAAGTCAACAATCACTCACTCATTTACCTCTGCTGTCCACATTTGCTGCCAGCCTAATACTGAGTTATTCACATCTGTCTTACAAAGTGGGATTAAGATGGAAAATGGCATATTGGGGCCCCAAGTCACATAGGATCATGCTCTACTCTGAGTCATGTCCCTTTGACAAATTTGGCTCCCTGGTTCCTAGGAAACAGTCACTGCAGATCTCTGCTTTGAAAGGAGTAGATGGCTCTTTTCACTTACAAGATGATTCCCACATGTAGGCTAGCCTTCCATGTTAAGTGCCTATAGCCTTGACCCTCCCATATCCGCTGGCACACATATGCATACCATACAGATGGAGAGGAAGAGCTCATGTGCTCTATATTCTGTTTTCCATCCCCTTTCCCAGAGGTTAGGGTAATAGCACTATGGCCCATGACAACTAATCAATTCACATTACAGTCTCCAGAAGATTACTGTATCTGGAGAGAAGCGGGAAGATCAGTAAAGGCACGTTCTTGCAAATACCCACTGGATTTACTGAGCCTGGCTGCACTTGGGATCAAATCAGTTTTCACTTAACCACAGGCCAGAGCACTTGTGATTTGCATGAGTAATTAGAACTGATTAATAGAATGACTTGCTTAATTAAGTTTATCTCAAAAGGTGCCCCTTGAAGACTCATGAATCTAAAAATCAGAGGCAATTTCTCTTTAAAATCCTTTCTGGGTTGGAATGCTTTCAGCTTGGATCACTGGATGCATGCGTTTGTTGCATGTATCTCTCAGCTGCCCAGATTAATCAAAGCAATGGAAGGGATGCACAAAGGTCTCACGCCGAATGACAAACCAGGATTCCTCAACAAATTCCAAAGGGACCTTTATAATCCTGAATGAAGAAGTGCTGCCAATAGAGGTAATGTCTTTTCTGCCAAAAGCAAATGAGCATCTCTGCCTGGCAATTTATGGCTCTGCTGAGCTTTATTTTATCTTTCACCTTTGCCTAATTTTGGTGGACTCCAGCTCCAGCACTCTGACATGCTTACAGAGCAATTATCAATTTTTTCCTACACAACAGATTCAGCCAATATTTTGTGGTAGGGAACCCTCGTACCCCAATGTGCTGGCAAATCTACAGTTTCCACAACCAGTAGAGGTATGTGTACTATGGTGGAAATCCCTGCATAGACAGGAACAGTAGTTTTTCTAGAGACCTGGATACCTGATGAGAGCTTTTGTTCTTTTTTTGCATTCCCCATACTAGAAGCAGCAACAAGATTAAATTTTATTCTAAGTCAGAACAAAGCAAAACAACTTTTGACATTTCCTTGGATATAAAATTTTAACGTGCATGCAAACATTCAGTTTAGGGCATTGAAAACATTGCATTTAGATGAAACCAAGGCATTTTTACAGTTTTTCTGATTTGCAAATGATAAAACAACCCTGCAAATGAACATTGCAACAGCAAAAAGCACTTTCCATTGAAAGGGAAGTCACTGGCCTTTGAAATCATCAGCCTTATTGAAAGAGGAGATGCACCCAATCACTGAGGTCTGTGAACTGTTATTGAGTAATGGGTAAAGGATGCATTGATGGAATGCCATCTTCTGAAACAGGGAGCACAGTAATGTGAGGGACTCTGTATTCCTGCAAGAGCACAAGGGCTTTATGGTTGCTCTCTGCTGTGACCTGAAAAGTGTACAGATGTTCATGCAACATGCTTGATCAAGGGTAATGATGAGCTGGGGACCTGCACATTTTACTTTTCTGTCAACCCTCAAAGAAGGTGACTTCTGCACATACATGAGGAGAGACTGGGAGGAAATCTGGAAGTGCTAGAAGCAGAGCAGGGAGATAGGTGCTTCTTACGAGCAAGGTGGGGTGCAGAGCCCAAACATTCAGTACACCCTGCTGTATCTGTGCTGGCACTACATGACCGAGACACTGGCTTGCCATACTTATCAGCTGAGGCTTGGCTGCTGCAAGAAAGGTCAGGACCCTATAGTCCAATATCTTGCACTAAAAGGCTATTTAATGAGACTTTTGGGATTTTTTTCCTTACATAAAGGTCCCGATGCCATGGATGTGCTAAGTCCACAGAACGGTCAGGCAGCAGTTAAATATGGAGAAGCATCTGGAGAGGGGGACAGTCATTTGTAGATGAATTAAAATGAAGTGCCAAGAGAAAAAGAAAAAGGATGATGAAAAGGGAAAAAGTCAACTGAATCAATCAAGTAAACAGGCATCTGGAAGAAGCACTTATTGATCCAGCTGTTAAAGAAACCTTCTGAACCAGATTACCCAGCAGCCAAATACTGCTCTCAGTGCCTGAGATACTTGCTCTGGTTATCCAGGAAAAGAGGAGACATGAGACATAGGAATAAAGCACAGTTTTTCTGGGCTGAAGTTTTGTTCTCTTAGAAATCCTCAAGAGGATGAAACAATTGGACCTCAAATTATATACTGAGAGTTTAATACAAGATTTAAAGATTAATTATGTGTCTGTGGAAATCTAACAAAAAAGGGAAGCAAGCCTTCTCTGCCTCTGCACCTTTACTCATCTCAAGATTTTTGAGAATAGAGAATTAGTGAGGGAAGATTTTCGTGCTCTCTTACTACTGTACTGGGAGCAGTATTAGAAAGTTGTCAGGAGGTGTTAAATTGGATTTTTTTTTCTCAGTTCACCACATTTGAGTTGCTTCTTCTCCTTGCTTTTTTCTTTATTACTCTCTTTTCTTACTTCTGGGACTTCCTGGCTCTCATGAGTACTTTTGAGTGTCATCCTCTTTTCTATTCCAGATTTATTCCATATGGGAACAACAAGAAGATGCACCTGGTGTCAAGAAGGTGTTAAGGAGTAGGTAGCAACTGGGATTTCTCATTGTTCTTTAAATGTCAAGCCTTGCACTTCTGAAGCATGTCCTTTGGAAAAATCTAATTTGTGCATCCTGAGTCACAGTAGTCCTTTATATGATACAGCATGGCCAAACCAAAGCTCCTAATATATATTCAGCTTTGCCACCAGGGCCATTTTTATAGGAAAGGGTAATAAAAAATAATCAAGAAATGCCTTTACTCCAGTAGATGCAGAGCACAGAAGAACAGCAGGATCATGATGCTGCGAAGACAACTCACATGTTTGAAGCAACTGAGAATACAGGCCTGGAGTCAATCTGCTAGAAGAACCTTATACAGAAACCTTATACCCGCTTAGGTATATAATAAGGCCAAAAGCAGGGTATAGGGACTACATTTAATCAAAAATCTCCATAAATGCAAGCACAAAGCTCAAATTGAACTTCCTGTTCAGAGACATCCTGTTTATATGCCTGTCTGCCTCTGTCACTGTCATAGGAATTATTGATCAAACTTGTAGATAGAAGTACCAAGATAACTTCTAAAGGAGTGTCTGATAGAAGCAACACATAGGAGTAACGTCTTAAGAAAGTCAGCCTTAAAAACCCTGAATGCACAGATTCAAGAGAACAGCGTTCAGATTCTAAGCATACCTATTTTCTGTTCTTAACTGAAACTCTGATGAATAGGAGAATGTGGGAAGAAAAGTTTCAGGCTCTATATAACTTCTGGAAGATTAGGAACAGAGGTTTTATATGGCCAAAAATCAAAGTATGTATTTTCCATTTCTCTGTTGCTTCTTATTTAAACACAGTGGTCCCTCTGCTTTTCTGTTTTAGTTCAGGGGGTGCTCCTTCTTCAGATCATTGTTGGGAGTCACAAGCAGGAAAAGGGTAAATAACATGAATTTAGCTTGACTGAAGGAAACGAGACAAAGAAAAGCAGAAGCAAGATTGAAAAGGTTAATTGGCTTACTGGTCTTCAAGGTTCTTACTGCCTCTTCTATTCTGGTTATGAATTATTCCTGCATCCACAAAACTTAACACAATCCTCAAAATCACTCTTCTTCCAGTGATCTGAAGGGATGTGCCATCCCTTCCATATGCAGTGCACAAGCACAGATGGAGCATTAGGCAGAACTGCTGTGAAAATATTCAGAATTACCTCAAATCTATCCACACCTCCTTCTTCGTCTTCCATCCCCACACCCAAGCCCACCTGTTCCCACAGTACCTTCAGTTTTATACACCAATCAAGTAGCTTTCACATCCTCGACATCTGCACCTTCTTACTCACTCCTAAGCCCATTAGCTCACAATCTGTAGATACTAACACAGAATCCATGCATCCATCTCAAAGCTATGTATGAAGATGATAAATTGTAAGTTGCATTTGAACTATGGCTTTAAAGATACAATAGCAGCTCTCAAACTGCATCACAGATTTACAGTGGTTCGTTTAAGCTAAGGCCTAGGCACATGAGAGAGCAATGAAAGAACCAACATAAAAACACAGATGCCAGAATGTGAAGCAATCTCATGAGTACCCCAGTTTTGCATACTATTATCTTGCAGCTATCCCAAAAACCCGATGTGTTACAGTGAACAGCACTGAGAAATGTTTCATGGGGCTTTCTAATGTAGACTGATACATTCTTGCAGCCAACTTAAAACCCAAGATTTTAGTAACAGGTAGTTTGGGGAGTGTTTATTTAATTCCCATCCTCTGTTGGCACATATGCCTACAATAGAAATGACAAGGGATGCTGCCTAACAGGTATGATGCAAATTGGTAGAGTTAGGCATGGGATGAAAGACTGTAACAGAAAGAGGAAATGGATGTGGCTTTGGAAATGGCTTTTAAACAGATAGTCAAGTCACTAACAGGAGACATTTGCCAGCCTTCTTGAAAAGTGTACACGAAGAAACTGAAGCAGAATAACCTGGAATTGCAATAACAGATAAGGACAAATACATCAGAGCTTGGTGTGGAGAGACTAGGGCTGGAAGAATAAGGATTGCTGCAAGACATGACTAATTTTTTCAACACTACAAAACATTTGGGTATGGAAAGCTTATTTTTTCCTTATTGATGTAAACCCCAAGTGATGTATTTACTGCAACTAAAATAAACATGTCAGAAAATGGAAAACAAATAAAATAAAATTTTCAACAAAGCTATTAACTAGTGTCATTTTAGAGCAAGTTAATGCTCCTTATTATTAATATGCTTATGAAAATAAACATGTCCGGCTGGTGCAAATCTTCACTAACTCTGTTAAGGTCAATAGACATATTTTAATTATATCAATAATACTGAGAAATGTGGCCAGTGATCTCTGCCAGAAAGGGCTGCACCTACATTCATTAGAAAACTGAAAATACTAGGAAACAACAGGTACTGGAAAACAGAGGAAAGATGATAAGTGGAAACTGAAGAGAAAGTGAAAACTCCAAAGTGAGAGGAAACAGAAAAGTCAGCAAGGAATGGAGGAAACAAGAAGAAACAGCCAAGTCAGACAATAAAGCAGTAAAAGGTCATTACTGAGTCTGCAAGGGGTACCGCTACAGCAGATCACAGGGGGAGAAAACACAACCCTCGATTTAAGAGAAGGTGTGGTGACCATTGCAGCAAATGAAAGCTTCAGTAGAAAACTGAAGGTCAAATGAGGATATGAGGGAAAGAAGCTGAGTGACAGAGGCGAAGGATTAAGCTGGCAAGTATGAGATGAAGGATGAAGCCTTGAAAGCACTGAGATCCAATAATGGCAAGGCAGCACGATGTGTCTTGAACATAGAAAAGAGAGGACACAAGCTTCACAGTAACAGAGAAACCCGGAGCAGAAAAATAAAACAAATAATCTCTGCCTCCTCTGGGGTTTCCTGTTGCATCATTTCCATTTTAAATGGCACAGAAATACTTCTAATAACCAGAGAAACACTTAAAAATTAAGAAACACTTGTTCCAGTTAATGTGTCTGAACAGTGTGAGTGTGCACAGACACACACACATACAAAAATCACCCAAAAAAAAGTTTCCCCCGGGAGGTCGTTATTATGCAAAAATTACTCTAATTAGGTCATGAATATATTAGGCCATTTACAGTGCCAACAACAGCAGGGGGAAAAAGAGATAGAATTGAAAATATGACATGCCTACACTCCCAGTGTGGTTAGGGCAACTGGATTCCAAAATGCCATTACGAGATAAAAAGGTCACTCTGTAGGGAGGTAATTGGTACAGATGATTAAAGGGACCTTTCTTTCAGAGCTGGGAGGAGGAGGGGGTTTAACTTAGGATCTCCCCTGACAAAGTGTATGATCTTGATCAAACATCTGCTTCTAGGATAATCACAAAGAAGAAGGAAGAGGTCAACACCCTTGACATCCTCTCTAAGCAAATGCATTTGTTTAGTAACATCTTGATGTGCATGTTTTAAGACAACACTAAAGGCAGAAGGCATTTTCCCTCCTGCAGGTGACTCTCTGTTCAAACATGAGAGCCTTCATTTTTTCTAGTTCCCATCACAGCTACTGCTCAGACACTGCCCACATTGCATTAACAAGAAGTAAATGCTTCTAATGAGTCAGTAATGGCTAGGGGAACAGTACAAGGGAAAGCTCCTTCTTTACTCTCTCATCTCCTCACTGAATATCAAACGATGACAAGCTCCCAGAGATTGAAGTAACACAACTCCTGCCTTGGCAGGCAAGAGAGGATAGCAGAAGGGCTCATAAACACCAATTGCAAGCACTCCCCATAGAAAAATAAAAGGAAGCTAGTCTTGGATGAATCATAAACAACTCTTAAAGGCCATGTTAAATAAGATACCATTTAAGCTTTCAGAATTATTGGTGGCATACATGAAGCCTCACTTTTTTGTTGGCCAAGACAGAAAGTTCTTTGGGGCCAGGATCATTGGTGAGACCTATGAGCAAGCAGGGATAAAGGGAGAAGCAGGCAGGTAACACACCAGTGCTGCTTCTGAGAGGACAGCAATAACGGGGAGTGGGGCACACTGATTATAAAGCTGGGCTAGCAACCAGTTCAATTCTATAGACTCCTCTGTTTCTCCATATGTTTTTTTCTTTGAAGATATTTTTTTTTAATTCTATACTATGGGCTTATGCTTTAAGGTATTGCTTAAGGGTGTAGTCCTTTAAATGTCACAGGTTTGAGTCCGTCTTCTGACTCACAACTGACCAAGGAAGATAAGCATTAGATCAACTTGCTTCCTTCACCATCCAAGCAAAAGCAGCATTTACAGAAAATACCCTCAGAATTAGCAGTTTCAGTCTATGATACCCAAAGAAGAATTTTTCTACTAGAGCTTGAATACAGCTGGGTAACATTTCTATCCGGTGAGAAATATCGACATTTCAACATTCAACAAACTGAAAAGTTGAAATTAAACATGTATTGAACCGAGTCAAAATAAAACATTTGACTCACTTCTATAAAATTAAGTTTTATGATTCAGGTTGAACTGACAATAAAATGAAGTCTTTCACTTTGATTTCCCCAAAGAAAGTTTCAATTTTGTAAAAAGTCTTTTATCAGAAAATCACTCCCATGGAACACTCCCAACCACCCTATAATTTTTGATGTTATGGAAAACAGTCACCGAAACTTTGCACAATATAGTACTGATGATAAAGTCCATGTAACCCATAAAAACGCATGCCTTACAGCTAAAAAACTAGTAAAAATAGAAGAACTGTTTTAATTCACTAGACTATCACGATGTGTAGGACCAGAACTACAAAAGACATCACTAACTGCTGCAAATAGAGTGACTCATCAAACACAGCAGATTTAAGATACAACATATTGTCATTGCTGGAGTTTTAATTTACTAGAATAATAATAAGATTTATTTCATCTTTCCTCACAGAGTTAACAGAGTAAAAAAACTCAGAGAGTGGTTTTTCAATGGAGAATGGAAGGCCTTTTGCTTTCTTCCAAAACAAGGCAAGTAATTTGTACATTTATGTCATTAAAGGGAAAACATTAAGAATATGGCATGCATTACTGTTAGAAAAATTTTCATATATTTTAATTACTGTACATAATCTGAGATGCTTTTATAACTGCTATACCTATCACCACATAATTTTAACTTGATAAACACAGAGAAATAGTGACATGCAACAAAAAGTCTGTGTCAAGGAAAGTTATTGACTCCATGCATTCTCTTTTTTTTTTCCCCTAAGGATAGGAATAAGGAGGAAATTTAATGGGCAGGCAAAACTTCTGCAGTAGAGATGCGTTCCACAGCAGCCCCCTGCTCCTTTAACATAGAATCATAGAATGTTTTAGGTTGAAAGGGTCATTAAATACCATCTGATTCCAATTCCCCTGCCATAGGCAGGGAGACCTCTCACCAAATCACATTGTTCAAAGCACCATCCAGCCTGGCCTTGAATGCTTCCAGGGATGTGGCATCCACAGCCTGTCCGGGCAACCTGTTTCAGTGTCTCACAGTAAAAAAATTCATCCTAATGTCTAATCTAAATCTCTTGGTTTAAAAGCATTCCCCTTAGTCCTGTTGGTACACATCCCTGCAAACCTCTCCACAGAGGTTTCAATCAACCTCCTCCTCTTGCACCTGCAAGAAGCCCTTTGTAGAAAATGGGAGGTTTGCAGGCAGGCATGACAATTCTGAAGACAGATACAGGTGCTGTGGGGATACTGACAGGGGTTAAGAGCTGAGGAATAGAAGGAAGGACAAAAAAGTCTATAGCAGAAGAAATGACACTGTCTCCTTTCCACATTCTTAGACTTGGTGACTTACACACTGACTCCTGAAGGAACTGGTAGGCGGGTGTGAAGGAAACTTCTGTGGGTTTTATGTACAAATTTAGAGTCTTCTAATTTCAGTTTTAAATTTGCTTTGTAACAATTGTTCAACACAGCAGTGGTTTAAACATTTAGCAATCTATTTTTCTAAGCAAGCAGCTGGTTTTATTATCCATCACTAGCAATCTCTTTCATTTGAACAAGAATCTGAATTCACACAACCCTGACATACCTGTGCCAATAATTGCATGAACACCATTACACAGAGAGGGAGAAAATCCTCTGTGACTCTCTAATGGGAGAATGTTATCTGCAGGGATAATTTCTTGCTGCCAAAAGGCAGTCATCACTTCAAAGTATGTGCTCTGGGTAGCACTGAACTAAATCCTAGGCACATGCAAACACTGATACAAATACAGTCAGCAGAAAGGACAGGAGGGCATGAAAAATGCTCAGGCATCCATACTGTACAGTTAATGCCTTCAATATCCCAATGCTATAGCTGTGCAGACTTGTATCACAGGACACTGGCTTCTCCAAGTCTTCACAAAAAAGGATAAATTGATCTCTTTCCTCCAAGACCACCAAGACATGATAAAGAATCCCAACAGTGTACAGCATCCCCATACCACTGTCTTAAACAATAGTTATTCCATAGGCAAGTATAAAAGGCAATTAGGCCTGTGGACCACTAAAGCATGCTAGGACTGCTACCAATGGTACTTGATCTTTTCTGTTATCTGTTGTTTACTAACTTAGTCTAGACACACTTTTTATTCTCTCCTGTCCACTAAAGTTTCTGTGTGCACTGAAATTGACAGTCTTTGAAAACACACATAGATGGGAGCATTTGTTCTCTATTAACAATGCTGTTATGAGACGTGTGCTGTGCCACTCCCCATCATCTGAGATTTCATACTACCAACGTGTAATCTGCATAATTAAAGTACAGAAAGAACAAAAATGCAGCAGCTATACTGAATACTCCAGGAGTGGGCATTTTGGATCAAACAGATGAAAATTAGCAGGTTTTCTACAGAGTATATTCTGTGCTAATTTCAAGCTAAAACTGGCAGAGCTGCCCTCTTCCCATAAATGAAAATCTAGATTGATGGGACATCTATTTAATTCCTTCAATAAACTGCAGAGTATAAACACGTTAGCATGCATCTGCTGCTCACCTGCAGCTAAAAAATTCTTTGCACCTTGCCTGCATGGATGCCATGTTTACTACTTTGCCCCCATTTCTCTAATGCAGAGGTGACTGATAACTTGTGAGATGCAGTCCACCTGTGATAAAACCTATAACCTAGATGAAACAGCTACAATGCAACATGCTTGTACAGCTCCTTTCACACTCACCATCTGAACACCCTTCCAGAGTTTAAAATCAAAATATGACCTCAGAAGAGTATTAAATAATAAATTACTATGGAGAGGAAAAGACAAAGTGGCACATGCAGGGAAGAATCAGAGGGATAATCTGAGATAAGACTTGAAATGACACTATAAAGCGACAAGTGGGAAAAGTGTAAAACAGCTAATCTAGATAACATCAGGAATGAATTTTACAGTGGTCAGAAAGCTGAACTTCCTGGTCCTACGCAGGCAAGTGCTGCAGAGGGGTAGTACAATGTGCCCCATAATAGCTGCCTCTGACTCAAGTGTTTTCTGAAAAGGGCAAGGCTCTAGACATTCAGTGGCTTTGCATTAGCATTAGTCTTTACGTTCTGTATTTTGTGCATACATGGAAAGTAAAATAAAAACCCTGAATGCAAAAAATGTATTACAAAAAAAGCCCAACAAAGCAAACACAAATATGTTCTCCAACATGTTCCAATATTTCCCAATACTCTGTAGTGTTGTTTTACATGCCTAATGAAATCACATTTCATCCAAGACATAAAAATAGATGTAGATCATTACTGTATTTCTGCAAGAACTCCAACAACATAAGCAGTGTTGGAGAAATCCTTGGGGTTTGAAAGTGAAACGTAATTTATAATCTATTAATCTAATTCTGAAAATAAATAAATAAACAAAACCTTCTCACCAGACTCACCAGCTGTAGCTCTACATCTCTAATCCAGCCTATACATCAGAATTTAAGGGGAAACTTCAAAACCTAAGTTATGTCTTCAGGACACTCTACCACCTTTTTCTGCTATTCAGTTCCTCCCTAAAACGTCTTAATAGCATTTCCAGTCCAGGCCTGATACTATCAGAAATGACTGTGCCAGTAACACCCAACTTCTATAGATTATGGGAGTAAAAAACACTTTTGAGGATCAGGATCACAGCAAATATTCTTGTTGCTGCACTGGATAAACACACCATTTGTATCCTTCTGTTTTGCAAGTGGGGAGCAATACATTTCTCAACTGTATCAATTCACAGGTTTCAGAATCAATCACATATGCTAGTCCCTGCAAAAACTTACTTGATATATATAAACACCTGTTTGGCTGTAGTTTGAAAACTTAAGTTTTCAAAAGGAACTGGTACATTCCTTTGCATTTCTGTGCCCCTTTTGCTCAAGGACAAATTTCTCTTGTGCTGCCAACCTTGTCTCTTTCAGAGCATTGAGCTCTACTTCTGACACTTTGGTAGTATCTTCAGTATCATTGTTCATTTGAGAAACAGTAGAAAATATCTTTGACTACTCTGAGTTTTCAATCCTTAAATGAGTTTCATGTATCATTTTAATCACATTTCCCTGTAACACATTTCAGATCATCATCCTGCTGCCCTTAAACAAAATCCTTTGCACTGCTGAGAACTTTTCCTTAATCCCAAAAAGGACTGAGCATATAAACTTCTGGCCAATAGTTTCACTGATTTTTCTAAAAGGTCTATTTCTGAATTATATTATCTGGACAACTCATCATATTTTCTTGAGATTAGGAAGATTTTTATTTTCATCCAATCAGATTGACATATCCCCAGTTGTTTGTGTCCTTTCCTATAAATCTATCTTACAAATACTTGAGGGTGTAACTGCAGCCACCAGACCTCATCCTCAACTATCCAGTTTGCAAATAACACATTTGCAGTTTGACAGAAGAAATAATTTCTTTACTTCTGACAGATGTCTGCCCAGTGCTTCCTGGAAACTGCAATGCATGGCTTACAGTCAGTTTTAGCTAATACCAGCCTTTAACAAATTCATCATGCAAATTTTTCATGACTATAGCTAAGCCAGGATATCTTTCTCCACTTGTGCATACTGAGATTCAGGTTTTGCTGTGGCTATGATACATAACTCATCAGCTTCCAGTTTTGAACACATTAGATAGATAAATGCTCTAGTACCTGCCCTGGTAGCTTTTGGTTTTACTTCATGTACTATCTCTCCATTAAATCCATCGTTTTTAGTTACCATTTATTTCTCTAAGTCTTCATGAGAATGTGTATCTTATCTCTACTGGGCATTTTTCCATAAATGTAATCTTAGGTTGCTGATCTGGACAGCCAAACAAATCCATATATTCACCAATTCGCATGCCTCCATGTTTGATTAGGATAAGTACATTATTGACGGTCTCAAGCTTCTTCAGATCTGTCTGTATGTGTTCCTAGTTACTGTCTATCCCAAGGAATTTACATAGTACCTCACCATGGCAAGCATCTTTGTCAGCTTCTCCAGCATTACCCCAAAATACAAATTTTCAGCAGGTGCCAAATACAACACAAATTGGTGCTATTACTTTGAACTGCCAAGGAGATGATTGATGGAATATATACACACTTTCTCTTGGACAAGCCAGAATTTTGCTGATGCTTTAATCACAGACAGATATTTGGAATTAGTCAATAACTCTTTTAAGGGAATAGTGCATATTGCTTTAATTATGGGGACCTGAGACACAGGTGTAGGGAGCCATCTGCCACTTTGTGGATAGTTCCAGTTTCTGCATGATTCCCAGAGTCTACTCAGCTCCTTTTTATCTGTTCTTTAAGCAAAGAGAAACTCTTCTCAAGGCAGGGGTCTTTGCCACCCCCACTGAAGGGGGCTCCTCTTTAATTCCAAAAGGACATCCTCAAGCTCATCATTACTTTGTTTCCCTCCATTAGATTCATCATCTCGACACAATCAATAGCCTGACAAAGTTTAACTTTGTGGTGAGCTTTCCTCTACCACTCTGAGAAATTTTGTGTTTTCCTCAGCATTATTTTTCCAACAAGGATTGGTATCTCTGTATTTTAAGTGTTGAATGAGTGCATTAATTTCTTCTGTCTCATCTTGTGTGTCTCACCTTAGTAAGGACCCTATGTAGATAAGAGTAAGGTGTAGAACCGTTTTCTAGTAAAAAAATGCTCAGGAAACAAAATGGAGTTTATACTTGACAGAAAGATAGGAGAGGTACATAACATCAAATGCATCATTTATATATGGTACATAGCTAGGGGTCTCACAAATTATTCAGCACATCTACAACATTTTAAAGATTTTCTAAACAACTCTTAAATTATAAACTGAGTGCAGAAGGGAAAAATTTTGGTTTCTGAGGTGATGGGAACATGGATGAATCATTAGCTGAAAGACTCTTTTCACTTACTGCAGGGTTTGTATTTTGTTAAGCCAAATAAAGTGCTGGGCCAGGAAGTGAGAGGTCAAGAACCTTGCTTTTTGGAGCAGTATGTTTAATGTAAATCTTGAAAACCAAAGAGCCTGAATTCTGAAACTATCATTTACCCTGCTGCAATATTTTTTAAATATTCAACTGGAATACTGATGAGGGGAAAACTGAGCAGAATAGGGAGAGAAGTTTCTTTCTCCTAAAGTCATTCTAGTGACAAAGCCCATTACAGGCTGATTACAAACCCCACCTCTTATCGTCATACAAGTAAGTAGAAAGCCCTTATTCTTCTATATGTCAAGGTTTAAGTCACATTGACAACTAGAATTTGTTCTCACATTTCTCAATACTTTAATCCCTTTCTGAGTTAAAAAATATGAACAGCTTTTTCAAAATTTTTGTGAAGTGTCTGATGTTTCTTTGTGTCCCTCTGTCAACCCAATGAAATCACATTATATCACAGAATCCAAAACTTAAGTAGATTTTACTGACTATCCTTCAGGCAGCTTCACTGTTCATTTTTAATCCATGTAGAGTGCTTAAATACCAAGTGATAAGTGTTTTATAAAGGCATATAGATAGATTTTGACATTGGTTCATGAAACAGGCAGTCTTCAAGGGTAACAGTTGTAGAATCTCTAAGAAATTGCCATAGTTTAGGGAACAAGACATGATTGTCCATCATTGCAGCTGATCCAGAAAATAAAAACTTATGGAATAAATATATTCTGTGACAGCACCTGTCATTGGTAAATTCTTTTGCCCACCACATCAAAGATAGTGGATGATATATGGAAGATAGTGGATTTATTTCTGACAGATAGTTTTCTGCAGTTTCCAAGCTGCTAATGGATTACAGCTAATGTTTTTCAGCTCTTTCTAGCTTGGTCAACACTTTAATTTATTATTGATATTTAATTTGTTCCTTTAATCTAGCAATCCAGTGACCCTTCAATCCCACCTACTAAGAATTTAACGAATTATGTCTTCACTTGTTAATGAAAGGAAAAAATGAAATAAACCGAGAAGTTGTGTAATTAAAAAAAAAAAAATTAATGCTTATTAAAGTTGCTAAAAGACGTAAGCACCTCATGTTCTCTTTGTTTACAAGCACTGAGAAGCTTAGAAGTAAACAATTTAAGGTGCCATAAATTTTATACTATCGACAGTGTAAGCCCTGCATTATGACAAGGAGTAAGAAATACGTATTTCATCACTGCATAGACAGTTTAAGTCACTGCTCATGATAAACGCTCTAATGCAGTGTCAAAACATCAGTAAGTAATGTCAAGAATAAAACCAGAGAGACCCAAAGCAATTCTAAGACTTTCTTAAAACAGAAGGAAGATAGAGAAATACTGAATAGCATGTTTAGATTTCATGTAGCTCATGGGTTTTAAGACCTGGAGTCTGCATTTTCATTTATAGAAAGTGTCTTTTTCAGTCTTCTGTCTTTCAAATGAGTAAGTGAACAAACTACAGTCTCACGCAATGAGGCTGTTCTCATCACATTTTGCTGTTTCCAGAACTAATGTAAATCTTTAATTCAAAAGTTATTTTAACTACCAAAGTAAACTAGGATGATTTAAATGCCCATTTTACCAAGTGTTTCACTGTTGGTTTAGTTTAGTGGGGTCAGCTTCTTTTGTAGTCCCAGATCATCAGTTAAGAAACTGCTCAGCAAAATAAACATAAGGAAAGTTGCTGCCTACAACACATTAATTTTACATGCAATTCATAAAACTTCTCATTTAAATGAAGCTGAAGCATAGTTTCCTCTCTGTCAAAACAAATTTTTCACAACACAAATGGAGCAGGATTGAGTCCTAGACAACGTCCAACTACTGTACAGATAAACCATTATTTATGCATTGGAAGTGGACCTTTGGTTTCATGGAAATTTTATATCTTGGCCACTTAGCTTAAAAGAGATTCAGTTTTATTTTTCTTTATATCAAAGCAAACAACGTTAACAGACAGAATGACAGAAATGTTCATTGAAGGGAAAGCCTGAAGGTCATTGAGTCTAATCTCCACCTCAAAACTGGATCAAATCAATTGTGGATTTGTCCAGCCAAATCTTAAAAATCTCCAGGGATGTACATGTTGCAACAATCTGGGTTGCATTTTTTAGCTCTGCAACACTTTCCTTCCAGCGAATGAATTTTTCGTAAAATCTCTTCTGAAACCTGCAACTTGTGTCCACTGTTCCTTGTTTTCTCGTTAGCTATTACTAGGAAGAGTCTGGTGCTGTTGCCTGTGAAACTCATCAATTAGCTACCTGCTACTATTTGCTTACTTCATTGTCTCCTCTTCACCGAACAACATCAACAAAATTCACATAATTTTTCCTCATAATCCATGCCTTCTTTGTTCCTGATTGTCTTTGTTGCTCACTTCTGAACCCTCTCCATTTTCTCAACATCCCTGTAGAACAAGGAAGCCTTATCCTTATACAGCCACTCTTCCCATACTGGGCAACATCTAAATGAATGCCTTATTCTGCTGGCTCATATTCAGCTTGCTGTATATTACCTTATAACATCTCACTTCGTTCTCAGACTATCTACTACTCAAAGAGCTGGTTCCTAACAATGGATCACTCTGCACAAAATGCAGAGTGTTTCCTTGCTGAACTTGCAGACATTCTGGTTAGCCGAGTTCTCAAATTTTGCAGGTTCTCTCAATGGAACCCCTGTCATCTCAGAATCACATATATATATGTGCTCAGTGTCCTTCAAGGCAACATTTTTCAGACAAAACCGGAAGATCTCTACTTGCTAATCAGGAAGCTAAAAGGTAGGGAGAGCAGTATAAGGTAGATGGTAGATGTGACTACTGGAGAATGAGTCGCTGCCATGAAAAAGAATGGCAAAGCCAGACAAGTGCAGCTCTAGATAGATTTGCTCCTTCTAAAAGACAAAGCAATCAGGAGCAGAACACCACGAGCAACTGCCTCAATTTAATCACAGGATTTCCATTTGTGGAGGAGATGGAACTAGTTGATGTCACCTCAATCTCCTGTAGTGAACCTGGTGTTATATCACACCTTGACCCCTTTGCTCTTTCTATCAGCTCTTCTCGTGGAAAAGGTTGATGCTTAGAAGATGAAACATATTTACAAATTAATTAACTTTGGCCAGTGACTGAAGAATTAGATTTCCACTAACAGAGATTCTGTCTGAATGATGGATACAAAGGACATCAGAGGAATAAAATACTAGCCCTTCTTGCCTCCCAAATCTGAATGCTCAGCAATCACACAACCTTTACCTTCATCAGTCTTTTTTTCTCCACACTGTCAACCCTTCTCTTCTCAAAACCAATAGAATTTGCTTAAGTAGATGAAGGTACGTGTGTACTGAAGAGAGTATTTGATCTCAAAAAAAAAGCTCCTCAACTCATTAAATAGACAGAGGCCCATTACACGGCAAAACTGTGAAAGGCAAAGCAGAATTTGTGGTGAGGACAAAGGCATGGGATTAGCTGAGAGTAAGACTGCAGCCTCTGATGTTGTTTCTGATTTCAGGAGCAGAAGCAGGGAAGCCAGTGCTGAAAAGATCATGGCACAAGCTCTATATTATGTAGGTTCAAAATTTCATCTTGTTCTTCTCATGTAAAACAAGAGCTGTTTGTCAGAGGATTGCTATTTGCACAGCTAGGGGAATGCTACAAAATACAGTCTTGAACACAACAGTGTGGGAAGAATAGGAATCTGTTTTGATGGTGTTGATGAACCTGAACATATGTTACGATGTGATTAAATACTCAAAGAATAAAGGTTACTATTTATTTCTGGAAACAAACATTACTGCAAAATTCAGACAGTCTCAGCAGGAAGGCAAAAGGGAAGTTCATAGACCCAGTTCCCAGTCAGTTACGCAATAAAACTTCAGGTGGAGAGCAGTATTAAACAGGCCTTCATCATTCTACTTCTTTGTCATATTTCCCTTCTGAAGAAAGAATCTTCAGCAAGCCACTTGAAACTCCTGTTTTATTAATTCTGCTCTGCAACTCTATAAAGTAGCAAAGCAGAGGCACAGACAATTTAAGCTATCAGCAATTCATTTACAGCAGACCCTACATAGTAGTGACATTCTAAGGATGTAAGAGATTACAAATAAAGTAAGTTTCTCTTGCCTCAAAGACTAAATTAAACAAAAAAAAAATTCCAAATCAATTTGTCAAAGAAAATGCTCCTTATTTAGTGGAACAAAATTAATCTTCAAAGTCATCATCTGCTGGCCCAACAGTACATCTGCATCTAATGTCTGTTAAGTTCTGCTTGTATCAGCCAATAAATTTTGAGACATTTTTTATAAGAGTTTCGGCTGCTTGTCACAATGTCCTGACCAGACTGTAATACTGATAATTAGGCCTTTCCCTCTGTGAGATCTCTCTCATTTAAAGTGGCAACAATGATTTCTCTTTATTTACTGTTCTATATTATTATCATAAGTCAAAATATCCTATGAGATAGCTGCTGTGTTCTATTGCAGAACTAGGTAATGAGACCTCTTTTATCTAATATCTGTACTTTCTTATTTAGTGGAAGATATTTATCTCTTTTTTTACATTTAGAAAGTTCATTTAAACAGCAGTTGGGTAGGCAGCATCTGACAAATAATAATGCTGAGCTGAAAATGAGGTGGACAGAAAAAGTCAACCAAATGCCAATATTCAGTAGACTGTAATGAGCAAAACAGCACAGTGCAGTAGATAAGACTGAACTCAGAGATCCACAGCTGATTATAGCTAGGGAATGCTATTCCTGGGGCATGAGGATTAGAAAGATAGACTTCAGCAAAAGTAGTTGCAGTTAGTCTGCCATTGTCTATCCTTCCTCTCTGGTGGCAACACCCAATTGCACAGCAAGGAGTCAGTGCCACAGTGCCACATGCTCTGCAGCAGCGTTGTTGGCAATTTAAATAGCTGTGGAACTTTGCACCGCAGTCCATCAGAAGTGCTCATGAGGAAAGAGCTCTTTCTCAAAGAGGGACAGTACAATATATAAATAATTTAAATTTATAGCTTATGCCATTCCCAGGTGTCTCACAAGCACACACAGAAACGCAGCCTTTCTTCCAGAAAACAGGACAGGATGCTTTAGCACTGAAGTCCAGTACAATCAGAAAAGGCATGGAAAGAATGAAGAGACAGGCAGGTTGTGCTGCCAGGATGGCATAAACTTTCAGCCTCTAGGCCTTTTCACAGGCATGTCTTCAGCAATTTCCAAATATTTTTTTACTACAATATATTAACCATATTTGCCTAACATGAACAGGAAACTATTTGATCCTCTCCTTGATCAGCGACACTGCTGGTACAACTGGATTAATTTTATTGCTTGTAGGAACATTCTCCTACATTTTTGGGAGAACACCAGAGAACATATAGGTTAAGTCTCATAGAAATTATATTCTTGACGTGAAGAGTGGTAAAAATGTACCAAGAAACATGAAATCCAGTGGTGGAAGTACAGGAAAAAGGAGAACAGGTTTAGGAGGCCTTTTCTTTAAAGTCTGGTAAGGTAGCTAATGCGTCAGTGGATGTGCTCAGAGGAAAAAGAAACACAATTATACTTTCTGGGGTAATGTCAAGCAATAACGATTTCCACACTGATGGACTAAGCCATCACTTGCAGAGGTTTCTGAGGCAGGAAGGGAGGAAGAGGTGGTAGCCTGATAGGCTGGCTGTCAGTGGTAGCTCATTATGTATTTTTGACCATCAGCCCCTTGTAGGGAGGAAAAAGCAACCACCCAGCCAGGGCAGGTATATAATCTGATTGATGCTTCATAAGTGGCTTTCAAAAACTTGACTGAGCATGAAATCTCATCATTAAAGTTTATGTCCTGAGTGAGTGGGGAAAAAAGAAAAAGAAGGAAAGAGACCAAACCAAAGGGAATCAAAGCTGACAGAACGATGGTAAATTTACAGCCAGGCATCTGCTTAAGCATGATTCCCAAAGCTAATCAGCCAACACCTAAACAGGCTTCGGGTTTGGAAGGAAATTACAGAAGAGGCTCACACTCTCTCCATGTGCAGAAATGTAATAGAAACCAAGAGCAATAAAATCAAAATGCCTGAGATCCCTGTAATCCCAGTGTCTTCTCTGGTTTTACCAAAGAGTCTTAAAGCACTGCAAAATAATAAGGCCCAACAAATCTGGGGGAACTATTATCGCTAATTCTATGTTTAATTCTTTGCTTTTCTCTGGTTATGCTGAAAACATATACTAGTAAAACAGTTGCTATGTCCTCACTTTTAATCTTTCTATCTGCTTAATATGAGCTGGGGCAGGGGGAGGAGAACACGGGCATAACACTGCATCCAGAAGATTCTTCCTCCTGCCAAAGACAGGGTTCATTAAAACTTCAGGAATAAAAAGTCCTATCAAGATTTAAAAAAAATCTTTTACATTTCTAAGTCTCAAAAGTCTGGGAAAAAGCAGAATATTTCAGCAATATTAATTTTTATTTGAAAACATATTGGTCTGCCTCACTTTGCTCTCCCTTTTGCGTTTTTTATGCAATTATTCTAGTTAATGAGTTTACTTGCAGAAATGTTCACAGAAACAGCAAATTTGAGTAGCCATTGGAGATTATTTGTGAAGAGCAAATTTTAAATTCTTAATCATAAGCATTCATTCTGTAAATGCACTTCAAAGGCCTAGGCTCATCCCATTAGGGAACAGCACTGCCATAGGTAACCCATGTGTGCAATCAGACCTAATCAGTCAGATCTGATTTCAAATATTCACAATAAACAGATCATGGACAAAATGTTAGTAAAAAATTATTCATAGAAATTATCTGACAAACAATTTTGAATGCTGAATAATTCAAGAAGATTGCACACTGTTCACAGACAATTCCCAGTGAGAAAGGAGGGTAAAATTTGTTTTATAAATTCATGATGCATTCTTCATCTAAGGCTGCTCAAGATGCCCTGGTGAATAAGATTGGCTGTGGCCTCTCAGAATAATTTCTAAATCATGAACATTTGAATGGCCACTTTTCAGGCGATGGCACTAGTTTTGGGGTCTTCCATGTGCAGCTAGCACTATTTCAAGGACCATGAGGACACCAGCTACAATTAATGCCATCACCAGCTGTGCAAACAATCTGACAACTTTTCAACAAACAAAGGAATTTCCACTGGCGTTTGGCTTTAGCAACTAGTTTTGCCAGAGGCTGGAAAAGTTATCTGACTCACTTGCTTCCTAATCTTCTGCCTGTGCATTTCTGATTCTTCCAAGATAATAGAAAAACATATACTTGCCTCAATCACGATTAATAAGCCTTCATTTTCACGAAGGAACTTGGCTGCTAGTCCTTCTGAACAGCACAGAAATGTTAGGTGTTTGGTTTTTATTTATAAAGAAATGAAAAAGTAGTCTGTCCAGTTAATATAACAGAGCAATTCAGGAAAGCAGATGACATCTTAAGATGTGGGTTGAAAACCTCTTCTGTCTGTCATGATTGCTATTACAGGTGACAAAACCACTACGTTTATTGCCATGTCATTTCCTGAAAACATACAATTCCCAGTGTCCCACCATAACTGTATCCAGATCTCTGAGCATCACCCATCTAGACTCTGCATCCAAAGGCAGAAAAAAAGTCATGAGAAGAGCACTGAGAAAAATACAAAGTTTAAGAAAACTATAAAAGATATAGATAAACTATAAAAATACGGAAGAAAGAACAAGAATTTCTTGTTTAGTCTAAGAAAACCTGAGGTATGACATGATAACTGTCTCTCATTATGTAAAACTCAGCAAAGACGGTGCTGATCAATTGTTCTGCATGTCTTCTGAGGATAGAACAGGAGGTAATTAATTTAATTTGCAACTGAACAGAATTAGATTAGATGTTCAAAAGAAATTTCTATCTGTAAGTGTAAGAACTAGAAGTTCACCACTTCAGGCACTGCCTCACAATCTCTGTACCAGGAAGTTTTTCTTTTAAGAACCGGTTTCCCTCTGAGTTGGGGGATGGACTAGAAAACTTCTTGAGTGTCCAACACTCTCATGATCTCTTTAAAAGCTCTGCTTTCATGAAATTCTTCACCTGGCTTCCAGGAGACTCCCTGAAGGATTCAAAACTACACCTCCTCTGAAGCATGGGCAATGCTCCACAGCAGTTAGAGAGGTTTGTACAGTCACACTCCAAACCAGAATGTTTTAATCTCCCCTCTTCAAACCCAAATCATGTAATTTCCACCTACTTGGACATCCTGTAAGGAGTGCAGTTTTCAGATGAAATACAATTGCCACCTAAAAGAAAAAAATGTCCACCACAGAATCTGAGGATTAATTAGATCTAACTGCAGGGTGCTTTAAATGTAAATTTTGCATGACTGGAAATAGAAGGATTGAAGAACTTGATCCTTCTTTATGAATTCAATGAACAGAAGAACCTTAGACTCCAAGAAGAAAGATTATTAAGCTAAAAAGAATGAAAAATTATAACTCACATGTACCTTGACAATTTTTTTTGGCCACAGAATTAATTTCTGAAACACACAAGAGACTCCAGGTATACTGCAGCCGCTGTTCAAAGTCTTATCACAACTGGATGCAGGCAAATGCTTGCTCTGAAGAGCCATTAACCAACACACTAGCTCTGGTGTCTCCAGACTTTTAAAAACTCTCCTTATCGCTCTTTGAACACAAAGCATCTTGGGTTGCCAAGGTAACATTATATGCTGCTTTTCTAACAACTAGAGCCCTTTTAAAATCTTTTTCCCTTTTGGCAAGTCTGGGTAAGTCAATGCTCTCTAATCTAGAAGACCAAACAGAGTTGAAAGCTCTCAGATTTTACTCCTCCCCTGCTCTGCTACTTTCAAACTCACTTGCACACCCATGAAGAAAAGCACCATGTCTACCTTCCCCATATTATGAATTTCCTCTGTTCCTCTAAGACATCATCAAATGTTTTATATATTTTGAACAGCCCCATCCACAAGTATTCACTTTGATCATATCTCAGCTTCTACTCTTCTAGTCCTTGCCCATAATGCTTTAAAGTACAAGCAAAAAGTTTTCATCACTGCACCTCTTAAAAATTTCCAGCCTCATTTGTGAACAAATGTGTCCTGATATGCAGTGTTAAGAATGGTACTGCTTAATCTGGTAGAGTTCACATACGAGCAATGTACTTCTCAGGAACTCAGTTTTGCCTTGGGTCAGAGGTATTCTGCATCCATGTAAAACAGCTGCTCTTGCCAAGTTCCCATAGATGGGAGAGTTTCTGCCTTGCTTCGGCACAAATAAAATGCTGTTTCTGGAAAACTAGAAGTGGATGCTCACAGAAACAAGACAGGGTTTTGCTTTTTGTTTTGTTTTTTGTGGGGGTTTTTTGTTGTTGGTTTGGTTTGGTTTTTATCTCCCTCCTCTGTTGCGCTATCATGCCACTACCAATTCCAGATGGTGAATCAAGATAAAAAAATCACAGAAGTGCAAATATAGAAAGATGGAGAGATTACAACCATAAACCAATTCCTGTGTTCCTCAGGCTTTAGTTTTTAATTTTCAGACCTATTTCAAATCAGTGAATTTTTTATCTACTATGTTTAGTAAGAAGCTAATTTGACCAACTTTATCACCTCCAGTCAGTCAGACACAATGCAGCTGACTGTACTTTGAAAATCCAAACTCTCCTATACCCTTGATAGGGCTAAGGGCTTCACCCTGGTATTTTTACTTACATTTATTGAAACCAACACTGTACAAACTGTATGAAACAGTTGGAAAAATCAAGTCTGGCTATCATGACCTTGTCTTCTCAGTCTCCTACCTGCATCAATAACACTGCACTAGCAGCAATTTTCATGTAAAAGTTGACACTGCTTCTGAGTGTTTCCAGGCTTAATGGGTAAAACATCATTCTTCCTTTAATAATTATGGGTTCTATAGTACTCTGAGGAAAATTGGTGTAGACAACACATAAACATTTCAATTCTGTGATCACATGACTGGTGCAATGACTTCTGGGTGAAAAGATTAAATGCCACAGTAGTTAAAGAATGGCTGATAAAATTTGCATGCTTTTCTGCCAGTCTTGTACATTACCATGAGGTTACGGGAAGCTGGAAGGAACTAACATGCCTAAAATAACCTTCATAACTAATTAATTGTATTGCAGAACCAAAAGGCAGAAGCAATCCTTCCTTGTGGCCGGGTGACTGTTGAAGTCTATAGACAAGCTGGTGCATGGACAAAAGGTGGGAGGAAGTAATGATTTATAGCTAAGATCCTGGGAAAGTTTAAATGACATTAATACTTGACAATTAAGGTGCTTCTGTTCTTAACATGTCTCTCACTCTCACTTGTTTTCCAGCCAGCTCAAATGGCCTCAAGCCCAGGGTTTGGGAAAGAAATAACTGTAGCTGATGAAAATGCATTGGAGCAGGTCCAGAGGAGGGCCACGAAGATGATCAAAGGGCTAGAGTACCTCCCTTATGAAAGAGTTGGGGTCATCCAGCCTGGAGAAGGCTCAGGGGGGCCTCATAGCAGCTTCTCAATACCTGAAGGGGGCCTATAGAAAGGCCGGGCTAGGACTTGTGATAAAAGGGTATGTGATGAAAGGACTAGGAATAACATGTAAATTGGAAGAGGCTAGATTCAGACTAAATGTTAGAAAGAATTCCTTTATGGTGAGGGTGGTGAACACTGGAGCAGGTTGTCTAGAGAGACTGTGGATGCCCCCTTTCTAGAAGTGTTTAAGGCCAGGCTGGACAAGGCACTGAGCAACCTGATCTAGTGGGAGGTGTCCCTGTCTCTGGCAGAGGGGTTGGAACTAGATGATCTTTAAGGTCCCTTCCAACCCAAACCATTCTATGATTCTATGGCCTGCTGTGGCTGCACTGGGACTGGGCCAAGCATGCTCCTGGTGTCCTGAATCATGTAGAGATAGGGAATACTCTGCTGTCTCTCGTGGAATGAGCATGAAGCCAGGCTGACAACCAGCATCTGCGAAATGAAAAGCACAGTTGATAAAGGCTTAGAAGTTAAGCGGCTGCGTACACTGTAGCAAATTCACGGTGCTGAAAACTCTCTCCAAGTTACTTCAGTGGATAAAAATCCAAGATGTTAGATGGGATAAGAGGGATTGAAGAAATAAACTGTGTGAAATAAAAAAGACATAAGCTATTAAAAATGATAGCTTTAATTCTGGCTTTTAGTACAGGACTTGGGTTGATGCATTTTTCACTTCAAAGACAGCACACAACAAACATCTAGACACAACTAATAGCTTATGGGTGTTACTGAACTCTTTACTCTGGTACCTGAAGATTTCTTCTACTCCTAATAATGTGTGCACCCAATGGCTCCACCTCTTTGGATCTAAAAAAGGCTACTTTGTGACATTATTCACATGGAATTCCCTATCTTCAGTACTCCTTGGGTCCCTTCTCCACAAAATTTTCTAGCACTGTTCATCTAGTTCAGGCACTTCTGAATCTTATAAAACTCCCCAGAGCTTTCTCATTTCATTAATTTGGTTTTTTTTAAACACTTAAAGAAGAAAAACAAAAATATCTGCTGAACTGAACTATTACCATGTAAACACCCTTTGGCTCAATCATGAGGTTTTTTCCAAATTGAACAGAGAATACAGAAGAGAGGAGGAAGCAAAGCAGGGTTATTAAGAGATGTAAAGAAAACAGACAGGCCTTTGACATTCAACGAATTTATAAAGATTTTTTTTCTCTTCTTCCTAAAGCCTCTGGGACTGCAAAAATCAAATATGAATGCTTACTGTTGCTGTAGCCAAATGACTACTTTGGAAACACAACAAGGACAGAAAAGGAGGGTAAATTTTAAAAGGCTTGACATGTCCAGCAGAATTTACAGTGCCCTAGTAGCACAGCTCCTAGAGAGCTCAAAGGGAGAACAGGTTGTGATCCTTCTTCTCTCACTTGTTTTTTGTTCACTGAAAGATTTATTTAACTCCTTTTACCCTAATTTATTTTCATTTATTTTGACGCATAGCAGCAAGGGAAAAAAAGAGTAGAAACTGCCAGTAAAATAAAATAAATAATAACCTCTCTTTCCATTTATTTCCCTTCAATTATTATGCAGCATCTTTCACACTACTGGAGGAATGAAATGGGACCAAGAATTTTCTCAGGACCTGTGATCACTACTTCCATACCTGTCTTCCTCAGACTATGTATTGTTGCTTGTTTTGCATATTCATCAGTGATCATCCTAATACCAAATACTACTTTGCTGTCTGCATTCAAAGGGAAGGTCCTGTCACTCACAGAACATGCCTGGCTTCTCACAAGTTAAACAGGTACCTGAGGTTCATGCTGATTTCTAGATCCAGCCCTGTTTGCTGGTAGTTGGAGTGACCTTCAGTTTTCCATTTTGAGATAAGACACTGCTCAGGCTCACAAAGTTTAAATGGTTTCTTAGTTCTCCTTTAACTTATCATTTACTTGCCTAAGAAATACCCTCATAAGAAGGAAAATGAAAACACAGTATTGCTGCAAAATACCCTCAAGAAATACCAATTTTCCTCCCACTTCTTCAGTCTTTATGGAAGAATAATTGCACTTATTTGAGTAGAGCTATTCCAGATTCCCTACGTGAATACCTGTGTGCATGCCTGTGTGAGACATAGATTATGTGTAGGATCAGCTTTTAGAACTTTCCAAATGCAGCACTTAATGCTGTACTGAATGTCCCACATGTACTTCATGTTTGCTGTCTTCTAGAGGTAAGCAAGCCTTTTCACTCCCAGCTTCCTCTGGCTTTACCCAACTCACCCTTCCATGAAGCACAACTTCCTTAGCTGTCAGGTCCTTATACTTCAGGCACAGTCCTCTCTTGATGAAAGCAGATTAGCCCTAGGGCTGCTGGATAGCTGGAAGGTTAGTAATTACATTGCCCTCTCCTTTAGCATCTTCTCTCAGAGCTGAGAGGGAGGTGTGAACTTCAACAAATCAGAGAGTTCCATGATCACCATGGAAACGAGGGATGAGCACCTCTTGTGATGAAGACAAATGACTGGTGAGAGGGCTCTCTCTCCACCCTCCCCCTTATTGTTCTGCATAAAATACCTAAAACTTTGGAATCTGAAACGAGTTAGGAATGTTAAACAGATGTAATTGCAACAGCTTAGTGGAGATGTGTAAAGAACAGTTTATGTTCCTTCACAAAAGATGATCAAAAGTGCTTTCAAAATCACGTACTGGCTTACAGAGGTACAGGATGCCTATGGTTCACAGGACCATCCCAGGCTGGGAGATGAGAGGGGGCTGCAAGGCATCAATGCCTCTGATACATTTGAGCCAATTCTGTTACAAATGGAATTTCTTGTTCACAGAATAATGCAACATAAGGTGCAAGCAGGTGTTCACAACCCACGTGCCTGTAAGAAATCTCATGTGGAGGTGGGTATGGAGGTGGGCAGCACTGTCCTGTTATTTCACTAGAAAATCTTTAATTAATTAATAGCATTGGGAAATTGGAAAGGCAAAAAGACTCATGTTTTTTTTCTTTTGTGTCCTGATACTCCATATGTTTCCTCCCCTTCTGCCACTCAATAATGGGAATTTTCCACTTCTTCTTCTTACTAGAACATATAGAAACATTCAATGTGCGGATAAATCATCTTCATTAGTGACAAGTGAAGCTGAGCCATTCTCTGGATAATGTCTGGTGCTACAGTGTTTGTTTCAAGAAGCTGAACTTGACATCCAGATATTGTAATATAACCACAGCAGTAATGTGAGTAAGGACTGCCTCAGAAAACTTTAAGATGACAAGGTAATGGAAAGATAGGAGGGAAGAATAATTAATTTTCCTTTAGAAGGCTGTACCTTCCTTATTCAAGAGGTTTCCCTAGATCTCAGATAAAGTACATGCTTCCAGCTGAAGCCTTAAGTTATGGTGTCTACTGCCTTAATTACATAATTAGCATCCTTATGTAATGCAGATAGCAGTAACATACCATTCAACACACACTATCTTTATAAATGGAAGTACCAATGCTATCACAGTAAAAGATGCATGCCCTTCAGAATGCACCAAAACTAGCTTGTTACCAGGAATGTTGTAGTTTTAGTAGTACAGACCCCTACATTTATTAATCCAACTCAACATAAAGCAAACAAAATTTCTCACAGGAATACTATTCTTCCATTAATAGGTTTTGTCTTATCCTTGGTGTTCCTTATATGGAGACATATCCTAAATTCTGTCTGCAGGAATGGCTCCTGCAGCTCATCTTTCCTGAGCTTCCTGTGTCAAATTACTTCCATCTGGCTTGCTTGAACTCTAGGACTCAGAAAGACTTCTGTGGTCCCTTCTTATCAAGATCTGCAGATCTTCTTCCTGTGCATTCAGAACTTTTCAATTTCTTCTGTGCTGTACTTCGCCCCAGTATAGTTCTCAAATACATTGAGTCATGATACTTGAACACCTAGAACGTGAACTTTTCAAGTTGTTTCAGGTCAGCAGATAATATTGTAAGCTAAGAAGTAAACACTTCTAAGATGAAGTTTGGTCATATATAAGACATACTATGCAAGCATCTTAAAATACATCACAGAACAGGTGTTAGGTTATATCATTAAGGAGCAGGTGTATACAGAACAGAAAGCTCTCAGTGCCATGGGTACTACCACATAGATACGTATCCCTTGAAGAGACAAGCTGAAAGGAGATCTTTGGCAGAGTAAAGGCTACGTGAGAGATTTTTCATTTTTGTTTCCATGCCTTCAGAAGAATGGGAGTATTTTCCTTCCAACATGCAACACAGTTGCTAATTTACTAATGCTTATTTTTGCCTCTGAGAAGTTCAGCACATCTGCAGGGATGGAATTAAAGTTTGATTTCTTTGAAAACATATGCCTCCACACTTGTACCAAAGCATAAGCTCTGATAGCTCTTCACATTACACAGCTTAGACACTCAGTTCAGCAATGCAGCTTCTGTACACCCACAAATGTAATATGTAACTACAATATATTAGGTAGATGCTTAAGACATGCAGAGCTGATATAATTATGCAAGGAAACCAATATATTAAAGTCATAGCAAAATCTTTATTCCACAAATATTTTTTGTATATGTATATATCACTTGTCCTCTTACTTTCAGCAAACTCACTAGCTACTGATTTTCCTGACGAGACTATATTACCTTAACAGACTACAGGAAAATTTTTAATTAATTAAAAACTTCATTAGTGAATTATAAGAGTCCATTCTAAGAACAGAATCATGGGGTGACCAAGGACTCCAGTCACACCTAGTAGGTGGTTAGAAAACATGTAATGAATTGATGGAAAACACACTATTAGTTAAATATTATTCAAACCCCAGAAATATCATTATAAATGTTAGCTAGCAAGTAACTCCAAGTGACAATTAACTCTGAGGAAATCTTAAAGCTGTCAAATCAATTCTCCTGTTTCCGTGGTTCAAACAAATCCAAAATGGAACAGGTAGCAATGACAGATGGGGAGAGGTCATCATACAACTCAGTTGATTCTCTCTAAAAGGCAGATCTCCACAAGGCTTCTCAGCCTTCTGAAATACAGTAATAACAACAAAATCACTTCAAGGACTATACTGAAGCTCTACAGAAAGCTATCAAGATTTGTCTCAGTTTGAATAGTCTTAAAACTTGTCTACCAATGAACTTTCAAACTGTCAGAACTCTGCAACAGATAGGTGCTTTCTCTGGCATGTGTCTGGATCATCAGCTTTTTATGGGAACTGTTTCTGTAATACCACTGCGTGAACAGATTTAAATGTTATAGCATAGTATAGTGGTAGAGGGAGGAGCATAAAAACCCAAGACATAGCTCCTGAAGGAGCAGGGACTTAGCCCTATCTCATAATACAGTTTTCTGAGAGGAAAGAAGACAATCAACAAGAAAAAAGACAATTTCATCTGAATCTTACAAATCGTTTGCTGCTGATACCATTCTAAGGTAGCTCATTCACCCTTTGGGACCTGCCTCTTCTGCTCTTAAGACACAGGGACAGAACTGAGGAGCCAGGGCTTCAAAGAGTGTATACAAGAAAGCAGATTCTTTATGCAAGAAGACTACGCAAGCAACTTCAGAAGGATGGAAAGCATTGAGGAACAAGGACCTGGTACTCTAGAAATCACTAATCCACATCATCTGGCTTGCACGGTGCTAACTGGCTGCATCTGCTTCTGCCAGGCAAGTGTGAGTGGGTTCACTTCAAATAAATACCTAATGCTGTTGTTTCTTTCTTTCTTTCACCTTAGGGTAAAATAAACAATTTCTGTGGAAAGACTTATCAGTGGCATTGCAATATGCACTTGCACTAACAATCATCACACTGTTCTAATAGGAATTTCTAGTAACCTGAAAAATTGGAGTCCCAAAGCACTACGGTTACACCAGTGTCCTCTCCTACCCATTAGAAAGCTCAGGTACTATGTGACAGATATATTGGTAAATTCGAAAAGGAGAACTGGAGGAACTGATGAACAATCCAGGTCTCCTAATGTTACAATCCTTTGGTGCTTTAACTACTATACAGTGTTCAAGTCCGGAAAAATGCCAGCAAGGCCCATTAAGAACAGACAAAAATGGCAGGGATGGGGTAGCAGCAAGCCTCAAGCCACCTGCTCGCCCAGCACTGCTCAGTAGACTTGAAGTCTGGGTGCTCTTTTAGCTTGGATCACTTCTCTTCAGACAGAAGAAACATACTTACCTAATGCACATCTCTTTGTCCCATGTGCAGTGAGGAAAGCTGAGTGGGATCATAATGAGGTCCTTTTCTCTGACTGTTTTGCCATTGAGTTGTTTTAATATGCGCTAAGCAGCTGCTCTTTTTGCAATTCATCTTCCTGCTTGCTCCCAGCAATGCCCTGTTGTTTAGACACTTTGATGCACTAGTGTCTATGAACAGCTTGCCAGCAGCACCCACACGAGTAGAAACATTTCTAGACCTCAAAAGACTAACCTAGAGACATTTTTTTTTCCTAAAAATGACATTTTAACAGAGCACCAGAAGCAGGAGTCCTGCTTGGACTACCTTATTTCCATCTTCACGTAGCTCATGGTTTTAAAGGGAGATGGGTACATTTAAAGCATCCCCTTACCAGGCTAATCTCATAACTTACATTTTCTGATTGTCATTTGCTAGCTCATGTTGAGATGCTTCCATTTATTCATTCCTTCTCACAGGACTTAATTAAGCTGTGGAAGCTATAAATAACCAGACTTCAGGATCAGTCTCATTAAAAATTAAAGTGCATTAAAAAAAACCTGGACTATCATATTATCACATGAAAATCCACTATATGCTTTTCTTTTTTAATGAGAAAATATGCAGATTAAGCCACTCAAGAGTCTTCTTTCTCTGTAGCTTTGATTTTAATTTTGAAAGTGCAAAACTAAAAGAAGTTTTGAAGCCAGGGAACTTCATTGCTAGCACTAAAAGTGCTTTTGATTCCCTTGGGGAAAATAGACAGCTTCAGAACTATTTTTCCCCTAATCTCTTTATCATGAAAATAATGATCCTTTCTTGGATTTAAAAAATTCTTTGTAGTATTTTCAACCTACACAGTTCTTGGTTTTGCTACTGCATGAATTCTCATAACAGGAGAGAAAATAGTTTGCTACGCTGAAACAAATTAATCTACTTCTGCTACCCTAGTGGAGCACCCTATCAAAAACTACGCTGACAGCACAAGTTTAAAGAGAACATCTGATTTCATTTCCCACAATTATTTTAGGGGAATTAGTATTATAATCTGGGATTTACATTTTGAAGCATCCTTTTTGAGTCTCCATTCATGTGACAAATTACTGAGAATACAAGAAAAAATAATGAACTATCCCCCAAAATAATCACTGTTAATGTTGACATGCTTTCTATTTTTCTCACAGAGTTTTAACATTAGGGTTGAGGCAAACGTATATACATATGGTATATTTCCAGATATTTTTCTGTCACTAGAACAACACAAAACTGTTTCTTATTTTGAGTATAAAAAAAAAAAATTAAGCAAGTGGAGTACTCAGATACGTTTCAGCTATTGGGGTCTTTAAGGGCAGAAGGATGTGCACTCAGCTCATCATAAATTCATGGGCTGGCAACATGATGGCAACAGAAAAACTCTGTTTGACAGACACTGCTTCCCAGAATGAAGAACTATATCTGGCACCATTGGAGATGTTTCCAGGACATCCTTTCAGGTGGAAAACTGTCTCTAAGGGAGTGGCACAAATGTATGAATCTGGACACTACTATCTCAGCAAAGTATTTTTCATCCTCTAGGTCTGATCCAAACCAGAAGAAGCAACAGTTACCACATCAGAGAACAGCTGATCCAGATTTTGGTTGAGGCAAAAAACAATTTAGCAAGGAAGAAAATGATCCCCTCTCTTCCATCTTCCCTCAGGCCTCCTTACAACTTTTCTCAACCACTCAGAGAAGCCAGGCTCCCAGACACAGAAACACCAATATAATCTTCAGTCCCTTAAATGTAAAGACTATCTACCCCAGTGTCAAGGGAAGAAAGTGCATTCAAGCCATTTCAAGAGTTGGTGATAATTCTTGCTCCCAGGCCATTTGTAATGATGCCTCATTTTCTTCCAATGCCATATAACTTCTCTATTATCTACCGGCATTACAGCTGTTGATTCCTTGTGTTCTCTGCTGGGACTGTGCAGCGACTTTTTAAATCCAATGCCTGACAAGAGTTTCAGGAGGGAATGCCAGAAAAATGACCACAGATTATTCTTAAATTGCAGCTGCTAAGTCCTACCCAGTGGTTTTGTAACTGCCATGAGAGAAGTATTAATGGTAATAGAAGAGATATCTACAATTGCCCCCCTCAGACAAGCTATGTGTTACATAGTCCCTATAATAAGGAGCTCTGCTTTCAACCAACACATCAACCTTAATAAGCTATGCTACTCCTCCTGCAGCTGGTAGGAGGTTGTTTGGCCACTTCGTTAAACACTGCCTTTTTTTGAGGTTTGAAATTTAGCAGTGCTTAATGTATTTGCTGTGGAAAATGAATTCTCAGCACCACAATTGGGGAAGAACTGTTGTAGAGAGGATTTAATTTCATTGAAATTTGTGGGTTTCTTTAATCAGGTTTTTTTTGTTTGTTTTTTTTAAATAGAGGACCTAGCAGGATACAGCAGTCCTCCTGTCAAAGCAGCCCCAAACAGCTGCTCATAGCACAGTGCTATAACGCTATTAAAATGCAGTCCCTTCCACGGCAGCATCCAATAAGTGGGAAAAGCATGGAACACTTTGAAGAGAGGAAAAGGAAACTGTGGGCACTGTAACAGAACCTAGCACTCTTTCCATGTGGATCACAATAGTACAATTATTTTTGTGCTGATGCCGTGTGGATGGGCCCTGTTAGGCTTCCAAGTCTTTTCAAAACGAACAGTCTCAATCTGTATCACAGGAGCCTGAGAGCAGGCTGCTGGAATGGAGAGATGATACCTATGCTAGATGGGACTAAAGTGCACATCCTGCTGAGAGCATTTCAGTCTCCCTTAGAAAGGCCCATGAATGATCCATGAACTGCACATGGCTGGGTGGAAATTCCAGAGAGTTACAAAGCCCTGGATGAATGAACTGTGCAGAAGACAGATAGGTAGAGGATAATGACAAGTACAGAGGATAAAGGAGGAGACATTGTACTGCTCTGACTGGAGTTTATATGTGTCATCCCATCTGTCATCTGAAGGAGAACATGCAGACCACTATGTCATTCTCTCCAGATCACATTAACCCTTCAGAAAAAAAGAGGACAATTCTGTAACTCTCATAATTTGTTTCAGACTCCAAAAAGGAACAGATGCTGTTTCCTCTCTCTCCTTTCTCATCTCCTTGCCTTCTAAAAACAAGGAGCCCTGCAAAACCATTCTCTCCATGCAGAACAAATAGTTCATTAGTGTTTGTCTTTATGAGAGTGGGCGAGTAGATTTTGTACCTTGTCTGATCAACGCTCATGCCAATTTTTCAAGGCTGCCTTACTGGAGCAGATACAATAACATTTTATTACACACATAGAATCCTAAGGGATCGTTAGCATGCACTGAATCAGCATCAACACAAATCCCCCGGCTAGTTGCACTGAAGGCCGCACCGCCTCTGTGAGAGCCCTTGTAATCTTTCTAGTCAAGAAATGGATGAGGGCTGATCTAGTGGTGAGAGACAGTGTAACCAGAGACATAAATATATTGTGTCCAGTTTGGTTCCTGACAACTTAAGTTTCCTTTGATTTAGCTTTCCCACCCACAAAGAGAGAATGGAAACATCAGTGACAGCGCTTGGACTTCCCCAGTAGTCTCCAAGTACATACAGCTTCTTAGAGGGGCATGCCAGAGAAATGGATGAAGCTGCCTTAGTACAAGCTTTAAATAATCAACATATTGTGACTGTACAGGCAGGCTGTGAAAATGGCTCCTATGGGAAATGGACAGGAAAGCTAAAGAAGAGAAATGAAACAGAGATGTGAAAAGGAACAGAAGAGAGGGAGTTGAAATATCACGAAAACAAAAGCAAAAGTTTTGCAATATTGGTTACACCAGGTCTTTGGCAGGAGTTCTACGAACTCCAATGCACTGCTCAGCCTGGCCATTTCTAAAGATGGATTAGCAAATTAATGTAAGCAGAGCATAAAGTTGCTGACTGTGGTGGCGTTGAGTCACCTTGGGCCTCATCAGCATTGCTAAACATTGCCCGTAACCTTTCCATTATCACTGAGGGTCTGCACAGCACCAGGACCCAACTGCTCCAATAATTTCAATTACTTTCCCTGACAAATTTTATGTTTCATGTATTTTACTGGCCTGATAATTATGATTTCTCTCATTTCTCGCTATCGAGCTTAATGGGTTCCAGCACGAGTGTACGGTTTCAGAAATGAAGTTCCACTTGAATTCACAAGTTATTATCTACTTTCGCTAATGGAATTGGAAAAAAGAGAAAGAGTGGGAAAGAGATAAAGGATGAGTAGAGAAGGGAGAGCAGAGAGGAAGAGACAGGCACATGCACAAAAGAAGACTAAAAGAAAACAGGCTAACAAAGGGAAAAACAACTGAGAAAATATAGACACTGAGTTAAGAAAAAGATGAAGCACAATGAGGACAAAAACCTAAAAGGATGTATGGAAGAATGAGATAAAGTCCAAGACAGAGAGAGACAAACACACAAACAAATGAGATCAGCACAAATGACACTGGAAAAACCAGCAACTTTTGGAGCATTACAAAAGCTTCCCTGCACTATGAGAGAAGAGTTGATAAATTGTGTCAAACCTATGTTAGGCAGCAGAGATCTCAGCTCTGCACCCTCTCTTACTGATGTCAGAGGGAATGATTAATATCTCCCAATCTCACAATTAAATTATCTGGGAATTAGTACTTTAAAGTGTGATAAAGATCCTGTGAAGAAAATTACTTCAAAAGATGCTCCTTTTTTCTGCGGAGCTTCAAGAACATTTTCTCAAATTTGTTGTCTTTGCTGACCAACACCATCATTGCTCTTTCTTTATATCATGTCTGGAGTGTATACAGAGTGAGTTGGAACCACCATCATCAGAGTTTAAAAAATACTTGAAAGTTAAATTTACAATCAACTGATGTCTTTCTTTCCTTTTCTACCTCTGAAAAGATCTATCTGTACTCAAAAAATTTTTAAAAAATCAAAAATCACGTATTACTTTCTTAACCACATCAGTGTGTAAACAAGAAAAAAAAAATTCCCAATGTCAGTGAAGGAAGAACTCAGAACAGTGATGGTTTAGACAGCTGAGGGCAGAACAAGTCTTTGAAACTTTTTACTGTTGCCTAAAGTGGGCAAGTGTATCTATCAGGAAGAATATTGATGCTGAAAGCTAGAAAAAAATTTTTTTTCTATAAGCTGCAGGAAGTTGCTAAAAGAAAACAAACATCCCTTAGTGTTGTTATTTTGACAGAAAACATTTTAAAGAATTAATGACCCTCTTTACTAGAGATGTTTATGGAGATGCTGTTCAACTCTCCTGCCCAACCCCAAAGGCAAAGGGACACAAATAACCTGGTTTGAGATACAGTGTTTATTCATGGATTAGACCATCTGCAACAGGGTTAATAGCACTAGAGCACTGGGATGAAGAACATACATCCAGAATGCCATCATACACTGTCATTGTCATGGTTCACTGGTGGAAAGGTGTTGCTCTGGAAATCACTTATAAGCAAACCTTGAATGACATGATCATATATGTGGCCTTGAGTAGGACAGAAAAGTGAATACAAGGAGGAGAGTTATAACAGGTAATAGATGCCTTAAAAATGCTTTTTATCCTAGATCTTCTGGCAGGCGTATGAAATATTAAAATAAAATTGAGACTTCAGAATTTCTTCCCAAATAAACATTCTAAAAGTCCACTTTAGGTCAGTCTTCATTTTCCCCCAAGATTTAAATAACTCTAAGTTCTCAAGACAAAAAGACATTAAAAACAGTAGCAATAATCTGTTCTCAAAAACATCTAAATGAGAATTCCTAATTATCCTTCAAAATCAGTTTTAAAGAAAAAAAACCCCTGCTTTTCTAACAGAAGTTTTAAAGATTATTTTTCTGTCCCCTCTGAAAGTTGCTATGAATTCATTATTTTTGTTCTGTTGGAGATACTTGAGCTGCATCTAGTAAACCTGCAGATTTCCCTACATGCATAGCAGCACATCCATACCTTCACAGCACCTCTCCTAAATGTCTCTAAAAGAATCTTCCTGCAACATTTGCTTCATATAGTTCTCACAGACTGCTTCACAGGGTTTTGATCAGTCCTGTACCCCTAAAAAGCAAAAATATCCCTGCACATAAAGTGAAGCTATGGTCACTGCACATGTGCAACCCATTGACGTGCCAAGGAGGAATTCCTGTTTAGAATCTCCTTAGCAGGGACCAGTGTTATGCCACAGTGGGACTTCAAGTCCCTTGAAGTACAAACAGAAGTTTTATTGCTAGGGTGATATATCATATTTCAGTATGTTCGTCTGAATATAGTAGAATCCTTCCTGCTATCAACACCAACACTACATGACAGCCTCCAAAGAATTTTCAGAAATACCATCTTAAATCTAATTTTGAAGTTTTCAATCCCCCAGCTTCTTATACACAGGGTTTTAGGTCCATCCACAACTCTTCAGTATCCAGTCCCAAAAGAAAAACAAGTGATGCAACTTTTTTCTCATTACCAACCAATGCCAATACTTTTTCTGTGTTTGTGACTCATTATTCTACACAGCGACGTTGAATGGAGGCTCCTCACTGTTCATTTTTTGCTTTTTGATCTGTGTAGTTTCTTTCTCTGCCAATTTAAGAAAGAGGGGCAATCAGAAAGGAAGGATTCTTTTTAAAATAAGACTTCAAGTGCAGAAGAAGATGCAGAGACCACACAAGAATTTATGATGTTGGAGGCACAGTGATACTACCATATGTAGGAGTTGAAAACAGGTTTTTATTTCACAATGTCAAGACTTAAGAGAATTAATCCTAAAGTAATGAAGTATTACAGGCGCAGCCAGAAGAACTCCAAACTCTCAAGACTAGGCTTATTTAGTGTCAGTGAACTGAAAGCTAAATGCAACATGACTAAAGAAGCTCCAAGCAACACCTACTAAGAGAAGTCCATGATTTAGCAAAGTCCACATCAAATATCTTGTCACAGCATTGATCACAAAAATTAGCTCAGAGCTGCTCAGCAGCACAGGGGAAATAGAAGGTTACCATCCAATGGATGATGGCTGACAGCTTACAATTCCTATTCCAGGAAAAGATCTCCATAGAGTCATTATTGCAGCCTCTGCTATGAAAATGAGAAAGGCAAGGGCAATGCTGGCTCCAGTCACTAACATAATCACCTCACTTCCTTTCTCAGTGCTGATGTGGTGGATGTGTTCTGTGGGCTCTGTAGGCTCTTGTCTGTGTGGATGCCCCTGGCAATCTGCCGTGGATGACAATTCTGTTTATCCTATGCTTTTGGCTAGTATCAATAAGCACATTCTGCCTGGATGAGAGAGGGCATGAACCACTTCCCAGACCTCAAAAGAAATTCTGCAACTTCTCTGAGATCCACATAACCATGTGATTTGAATTTCTCCAGGTGTGATTAATCATTGCTGTTTATCTCCCTCCACCAGTAGGCAACACAACTGTTTATTTAGTTTTCTAGACCATGAGATTAGCCTAAACAGGTGAATTTCTAAGTGGTTCTATATAAGAGGAGAAAGCTTTAAAATGCTTACAGGGGCACCCGAAGAACCAGTGTAAAATAAATATATCCTTCATTCCTCCCATTCTTGCCCCTACCCCAAAACCTCTGCGTGCACCCATACAAAAAGGTAAGTTTCTAGCATTGCACCAGGAATCAGTGAATTTGGATTATGCTTCCTGTTACATCAGAGGTTTCATGACTGGAGCACTGCCTCAGTTTCCCAGACAGTGGAACAGAATGATCTTTTTAGTATAGAACAATTGGGAAAAAAAATTAATGTTATTGAGCCTTATGTTTCTCCTTGTGTATACTGAAGAAAATAATTTCAACCCTTACTCATGAAGACTCATCTGAACAATAAAAACATAGCTTCCAGCTCTTCTCTAGTTTTCCATGCTCCAGGATCTCAACCTGTGGCAACTGCTTATGGTGCACAAATCTTCAAAAAAACTGAGCTAGCATTTCTAACTGACTTCACCAAGGACTTCGATATATGCCTACTTATTTCAAGGGCTGTGTAACTAACTTCAGGATACAGAGTTCATGTACTTTGTCCTTTGGATGCATTTATGAAAATCTTAACAGAGTGCATATGCCTTTGCAGAAACTTTTTTAGAAGTGGCTAGAGAAAGGAAGAAAGTACTACTTAAGGAATGTAAATTAAAAACAATTTCAGAAGACAGGAAGAAACTTCATCTTTGTATCCTTCCACTTAACTTGAAAGATGGGGATACCAATTACTGTTGAGCTCCTAGGACAAAGTCCTGCCCAAATGACAAACACTTCACAGTCTTTAGCTTCACAAGCATTTACAGAGCTTTCCTGCCTTCAATACTCTGGTCTCTAGCAAACAAACTCCAACATCTACAGGACCAAGACAAAAGCTTAGCCTTCTGTGTTTTTATAGAAATTACTACCCCAAAAAGTAGGTGAAGTAGAAGCAGAGAAAGAGTGGATATGCTTACAAACAAGGATGCATGGATGTACTTACAGACATGTATATGTAGGTGATAGAATAGAGTTAACGAGGAAAACTTGGCCTGCCTAAAGTGACTGGTTTAATTTCAAGAATCTGTGATTCAACAGGCAGAAAGAACTATTGCCCACAGATGCATAAGGTGTCAGAGTAAAATATAAGGGTCAAATTTATACCCTCAAAGGTAAGTAATTTAAAGGTTTTCACCTACTTAAATTCTTCTATTTTGAGAAGGGAATTTTTGATGAAGCTACATCATTTGCACCTTAAAATTGTTGCTTGGACAAGAGAAATCTTGTTCATTGTAGTATTTTTCAGAGTCTTTCAGTACACACCAGCTACCCAGGGGATGGCATTTAATTATGGAGTTTGATTCTTCTCAGGATTCTTGCTTGACCTTGTCAGAAAGGAACGGATAGTACGTGACCTGCAGATTCAAAACAGGTACATGACAACTTCTGTTCCTGCTTCTTCAAACTGTCCTTGAAAGAGGGAAATATATATATATGAAAGTCTAAGAATACCTGTGCAGGAACAACACAAAGATGTTCCTCCCAACTCTGCAAAAATATGAAAACAAAACTTGATTGGAGAAGCTCTCATGCCCTACTTCTGGTCTCTAAACATTAACTCCAGAACTTGGCTTTTTCTAGATGAAATTGGAAAGACAGTTTTAGCCAAAATGATACCTGAAGGTGAAAGAGCTATTCAAAAGCCACAAAATTTCAAAAGCAGCACTGTCAGCAGGATGTTCATAAATATTTGTGTGTGTATGGCTATTCATGTGCATGAGTGAGAGTGGGCAAGAGAAAGTATGAAAATCATCTTTTTGTTTTCCTTGATTCTGCTTATGTGAGGAACAAGGAATCTTCTTCAAATTTGTTGCATCCAGCTCCAGATGTTGATGAAACTCTTGTTCATCATCCTGGGACAGGCAACACAGCCTGTCATATACAATAGCTCTGGAGATGGTAGGAGCAATGGGCAGACTGTACACAGAGATGTGAAAAGACAACTGCTCAGCAATTCCTCACCACTGACTGGCCACAGAGGTAATAAGGAGGAAAACAAGGCAACAAAATCAAAGCTCTTGCAAAGTATTTCTGAAGACAGTCTCATCTTTCCACTAAAACAAAGTCTTTACAAGACACCTGGCTGACAAAACTTTTTCTTATCAGTTCAGACTTGTCCCCTAGAGCTGTCACGTTAAGAGTCTCCGTGCTTTCATACAAAGTCTGTGATCATGAGCCGAAGAACAGACTTGAAACCACTTGGGAGTAGAAGACAGCATCATCATTCACGCATGTGAAAAAGGGGAAAAAAATACAAAAAAGAAAGACTATCAGCCCCTTGGGAATTATGGGTGTTGGAACCTGAAAAATGCTCTTTCCAGTATTCATCTTTTCCTGCCTCTGCCTGCATATAAAATAGGAACAGGAAAGGAATCCTTTTACAATCAAGTCTTGATCTGATGACAGTTTTCTCCACTTGATGGCTGAAAGTGCATTTGAGTTTCAGGTTTTCTTTCATCATGTTTGCAAACAGAATGACGCTTCTGTCATTTCAGCCATTTGCCCTCATCAGCAAGATGGTGATGACAGCTGTTTCCCAAAACTATGGAGGTAAGAGAAATGAGGGGAATGACAAATATGTGAAGATTGTAGCGTATGTAGAAGTTTAATCAATATAGAAACGAAGTGTTTCTGTGTTCATCAATGCTGCTAATATCCCTAAAACATTCAGAAATGCAGAGCAGGAAGCTTCAAGCTTCCACAAGGCCTTTTCCATATCACAGAACAAGTAGTTGTAAGACACTTCTAACCTCTGCTTTGTTACATAGGTGTAATACATACTGATTGTTACCCTATGTTGCATAGACATTCATGTAGAGATATTAATAAGTAATTAATTAAATACTACCAGTACAGATAAAAGATGCCCTTTATTTCCAGTTTCAGAAGTCTGCTTTAGGTAGCTGAAGGGGAGGAGTATAATCGCAGTTCCTAATTTCTCTCAGTATGAATGGGTTTCATCAGGTTCTGAGTCAAAGAACATTTCCAGCAGGAAGGACAGAGCCCTCACCACACAGAAAAAAGACAACGATGCATTAGAGCATGACCTTAGGTGAAGCACTTAACCTGTTTGTGCCTCATTTCCCCCCCATTTGTAGAAACAGAAATGACATTTACCTATCAGGTGTACTGTGAAGCTTAATTTATTATTGCTTTAATAGTGACTTTGAGAACCTTGGATAAAAGGTGCTAAGCATCACAGCAGGGAGACAAATGACATGCAGGCACATTATACATAGGCTAATACAACAAACTAAGTGTGAATTCAGACAGATGCTACTTACACGTATATTTATAATATAAGGTGGGTTTGGCTGCCATGGTCTTGAGATTTGCTTGTCATGATGGGGTTTGGCTTTAAATAATACCAAACACAGGAAATTCTCTATCCCCAGGACAGGGAACAACACTTGCTTTTCACACTCTGTTCCACAGACATGTCAAAATGCCAACACAGAGGAGCTGTCTACAGTCAAGAGATTAGATGTCAGGCTTGACCCATCTCTCAAGACTCTTTCTTAGAGAGGCTTTAGAAGTTAAGAATGTGCAGTTTACATATTATGCATGCACTGCGGATTAGACTTTCTATTAGGTTAACTGAATCTCACAGAAGTCAACAAAATCAGTGGAAGGATTGCTATTTGGCTCATCATCCCTTGATTCAAGAACAAGAAACTGATGTGAGGCCTATATATTCCCCTGAGACAGCACCACGAAGAAGTGAACAGCTTTCATTTCCTAGGCTGCATTCCAGTCTGTGACACTGAAGTCAAAAGCCATCATGTCCACATTACCAATCCCTAATGCCATCTGGCTTCCCAGCTTTCATTTTAAATGTTCATTCCTAATGTCTTGCCCAGCACACTAGTTATGGGAAAGCTAGCTGAAGTCTTCCTGCAGTATCAGTAGCTAATTTGCCACTTAGATGCCTTAAAAGTACAAATTATAATAGCTTATTTAATTCTGATGATAACTAGAGTAACTGTGGGAACTTACATCACCCGCAGAAGCTCAGGCAGTTACCAGAACTCAATGCATCTTAGCATTAAAAAACGCAAGCACATCATGGGCCTGATATCCACTTTCCTCCGCTAAAACATCAGTCTAACTCGACTGACCCCAGAAGGACATGCTCTTGTTCTATGCCTAACATTAGTCAAAAGAGAAAGTAAACCCACTGTATTTTTAACTCGTCTCCCACTGTTCCTTATTTATGGAAAATACTTGTATCATCAGGCACCAGAATGCTGTGTGAGTGGCTAGCAAGGAAGCAGTTCACTGCAAGGCCAAAAATTCTCATAGTAGAAAATAGGAAGTATACTATACAAAAACACACTCTCACCTACCTTTATTTCTCTGACAGGAAAGGGAGGTCACATAAGGCATGCAAGTAAAGGGTTTTACAGAACAGAGTACTGCTTGGTATGTCAGAAACAACTGAGGGATAGGACTTCACTTTGGGTAAACACATTTTTATACCACAGATACTCACGTACATAATGTTTGACTGTATTAAGTAATGAATAATTTTACTGAAAGTAAATTAAATGTATGAAAGAGGCAAGAAAGATTTGCAAATTGAACATTTCATCCCCTTGCTATTTGAGCATTAATGAAGTGTCACCATGCCAGTCCCTGTACAAGTTTTCTTACAAGCAATGTTTTTTTTATTTCTGAATCACTAGTTTCTAGAGCAGAGAATCACAGCTTTCTTTGTGTCATGGGTTTTTTTATAAATAAAAAAAAAATTCTTTCCAATTTTTCAAAAGCTGAAACGACACGAACCAAGTGCACCCTAATGGCTTAGTAATCACATAGATAAGCCTCAGGTTTGCTGCATTTTAAAACCACATGATCTCAAAGTTCACTTTATCTTGGTTTCTTGGATGCTTGACTTTTCAATGGCCTGAACTTCTGCTTGTGCTTTTTCTGCATCTTTCCTGCTATGGCTGGAAAGACAAGATATAAATCTTGTTATTTAGCTATTTAGTTTTGTCAATACAACTATTCCTAATAACTATCTATTTAGTTACTTAGTTTCCTCGATTTTTTTATTGATAGGAGGCAAAGGGAGACACACTCATAAAAAGTTAAAGATGTTTACTTACCAGACACAGACTCTGTCTGAAAATGTTTGCACTTCTGTGTGTCTTGAAGGGTCTGTGTAGTGAAAGCAGCCTTCCTAATTTGCATGTGAAGAGCACATGAAGCTAAGCAGCATCTCTTGCTGTGCACGGCAAAGTGCTCTCCGTCTCTTTAAGGGATTATGAAGTGCTCTCATAAACTGTCAGACTGACACCTGCAGCGAGCAGCACTTGGGAGTGTCCAAGCAGCAAGCGAGAGCACTTAAAATGTAACAAAATTCATACTAAGACAGAGAGGTGCAATTAAGAGTGGCTGGCACTGAAGGAGAATCTTTTTCACCATTTAAATTTTAGTGCTGAGGAAGCGTCTGCATTTGTGTATCTGATGCACAAGGTACCATTTCCTTTTCAAGCAAAGGGATGCCAGGGACTCTTGCTGCTTCTGCCATAGCATGCCATCTAGCATCATGCTTTCAGATAGATTTCAATACTCAATAGTAGAAGCTTTCATTATAACCTTTGCAATTCAAGTGATAAGGCAGAATTTTTTTCCCCCCTCTCCTTTCCTCTTTGCAAGAAGAGGCACTGCTATGTTCTAGCTGCTTTCCAGATACTCATAAAGACATGATCTCTGCCCTGGTGAACTTACAAAGACTGAAATGCAAGCAAAGGTTATCAGCTGGAGAATACACAGGGGCCATTTTTTGTACAAACCAATAAATCTTCCTGAAACTGATATGAGAGAAAATAGAGTTACACTCACAAATACGCAGTGATAAAGGGTATAAAGTTCAATATTTTTGCATAACATTTTACAGGCACAAATAAAGAAGCGTAGGGGCACATGATAGGATCCACAGTCCTCACTGTGTATGAGCAATTCTTCTAGTATGTAGTGGAATCCTTAGCCTGGAAAAAAAAAGTCCAGATGTGCCTGACCTAGAGGAACACATGGCAGGACTACAGCTCCCTGTGCTACATGGCAGCACAAACTCTGGCAAGTTAAAAAACAAACAAACAAAAACCAAAAAACACTTAGGCCACTAACACAGTCCATTTATTGATTTTGGGAAGTGGCTGACAACTTCATCTGCCTGAGAAAAGGAAAATAATAGAAGAGTTATCTGCCTCAAAAAGTAGAAAACTAAGATGGGTTCCGTTGTCATAAAAAGATACCTAAGAAAGTTAGCATCACAAGGTAAAAAATAGCAGAAAGGAGTAAATCTCTGGGGGAAAGAGCAAGACAATGTAGGAGTGACAATGCCAATATAGTTCAGTGGAGATTGCTCTGCCTGAATCTGAATTATTGTTCTACTGAAAGTTAAGTAAAAACACAAAGGTTTTAGGAAAAACAACAAAGGAAACTGAAATGCAGAAACTACAGAAAGGTGTGAAAAAACTGGGAGTATGCCTCTCCCAGTTTTCAAGACAATTCACAGACACACATCTTCCCTCTTCCTGTTAGAAGCAGAATTCAGGTCTAATGGTGTGGGACACAAATCATTGCAATCCAGATAATAAAATGAGAACAAAGAACTGTGTCCATGGCCAAGTTCATGGGTGTGAGAGCTGGTACACATGCATAGTGACACAAGCTACACGTCATACATGCAATTTCAAGTGCTTCACTTAGCAAATTAATTACATAATATTCCCCCTGAAACTGGTTGCTCACGGGTGTTTAACGAATGGTTGGTCATTTAATGGCCCGAGGCAAAGCCAAGGAAGGTTAACACACTGACAAAGTGGACATTAACTATGATAACAACTGTTTTCATGGAGGATTATTACCATTATAAACCTTATTTAACATCATAATGCTAACAATCATTCTTTACTTTTTCCTTGTCTTTCAAATAAAGTTAGAGTCTTTGACAATGCAGCACAGCAAATGGCACAGCCAAAAAGTGAGCCCTTCAACATTTAATTAAACTTTTCTATTTGTTTGAGTATAAGTAGTATTGTACTTTAGTCAGAAGAAGTAGCCTCAATTAAACAGAATTCCATGAGAATCTTTAATCCTGGAGTTAGCAAAGAGAGAGAATTGCCTCCACCAGCTAATTTGTTTGACACAAGAAGAACAGAGCTCTCCATGAGAAAGGGGTGTGACATCTACCAGCTAGAGAGGTCTTCTGACGCATTTATTGAGGGGGTACAGAAACTGGAAGGCACCATACAATAGATCTGATCCATAATTAGCTGAAACCACAAAGAAAAAGAGCTAGTAAGAAACAGTTGCCATCACCCGCCATACATCAGGATGGAGGCACAGAAGTCATTTCATCATATTAAGGTGTTGCAAAGAATACAGTAAAAAAGATGGAAAGAATTTCACTTAGCTCTTCAATTAGAAAAAATTCCCACCTATAGAAACACAACACTTGGACTTTCTAAAACATTTGTTTTACACTTCTGCTCTCTGTACAGATCCCTTCATATTTCCCAATGGGAGTGTGGATCCCACCACAGTGAACACACTTTCTTTCAAACGCTCACCTTCTGAGTGATGTTTCATTTGCTTTGTAGAAATCATCAATGGGTCTGTGCAGGAGGGCATGTTTCAGGATTACCAGTACTGTCCATTTAAATATTTCTTTGCTTAGGAGACATGTAAAATACAGTGCTTCAAGTAAAAGATGAATAGTTTTTATTTTTCCAAGCATCTCCTCATGCATAAGATATGCTTGACAACTGAAACAATGTTCTGCAAGGAGAAGTAAAAATCACTATATGGAATTTGCTTTGCAGGCTGTAGGGAAGGCATTCAGCCAGAGGCCAATAAAGATGGAAACCAAGAGGCAAAAGGTAGACATGCTAATGAGATGACATTATGGAAACTCTCATGGCATTCAGAAACTACAAAAAAGGGATGATTTTTCTTTAGCAGCAAAGATAAGGTATCATAAGTACTACCCTGCAAAGATTTGAAGTCTCTGAAGAAGATTCAAGAGCTCCAGCAACAATTAGGCTGCTGAAGACTCCAGAAGATAAGTCTAATTAAAATCCTCAGTGCAGAGACTAGTGAGGTAACAATGCTTGATCTTGTCAGCTCTGCCACATCAGCCTCCATGTACTGGTGAAGGGCCATGAGGGAAAAAGAATGGGTAGAGGCTGGCCATAAATTTATTTCACTGAGTTGTGGGAAGGAAAAGGAGAATGCACAGTATCTTCCATACACTGGAAATGAAGCAATCAGTGAAACTTATAGAATCTAAATCTCAATTAGGCTTTGAAGTTTAAAAATTAATAAGAGCAAGATCAGATGGCCAAAATGTATGTATTCAACCCATATGATAAATGTGTTTAATAATAGTTGTACTTTAAACTTTGCTATCTTCTTCCATTTTAAGATCTCAAAAAAGGCTTTGCAAGCCTTAGAAATAAAGCCTCATAATACCTCTGCAAGGTCAGCAGTATTATTCTCATTTGTAAAAGTGAAATAACTTGGCCAAGTTATTACACAGAGAGTCAGTAGCACAGGTGGGCTCTTAGTTATGTGTACTTAAGATGATATGCAAAGGAAAAATACCTAGGTATGAACCAATTATTTTCTTTTAATTTTTATGATGAATAAAGAAACTCTAAAAATTCTTCACCGAGTTCGTATAAATTGGCCTGAAAGACAACAGTGGTACTTCAAACAGGAATGATAAAGATTTAATTTTTAAGTAATTTGAAATCTGCAGCAAAATAGCCCCAAATTAAATGCTGGTTAATAAATAAAAACAATAATGATGATAATAGTAATAATCTGCTGTACAGCTAGCAGAATTACTCCCTATGTGAGCACTGTATTTGAGAATAAAAGAAACATGCCTCTGATAGAATTACTCTGTCTCATTTATGGCTATGCCACAGTGGAATAATTATTCCTCTATAGTTCTACCAGTTCATTTCCCTGTGTAAAATAAGCCCTAAGGGATTCTTTTTCTGCTTTCTTTCAGGATGAGAGCATCAGTTTTAGCACTCAAGAGGAAATTCCTACCTTGAAAATGTGTAATGCTATTCAAAGAAAAGCCCCCTTTTCACCCAGAAGTTTTTATTTACTGAAGTGTTCTGTCCATGGTCAGAGCAGAATACCTAAACAAGATACATCTCTATCCCTACCTTTGGCTACTATATCATGTCCTACTGTCTGTCCTCTAGTACATCTGGCCTTAGATGACTAGTAAGAGATACATCCAGTTGACTGCATGAACCATGGCTGCTCTGGTGATAACCACTTTCCCAGAGTGAATGAAGCCTCCTTGATTGTGGCTTTAATTTTGTGCAAGGCAAAACTGAAGACCGGTGGAAAGGCAGCTAAGTAGCAACTATGGAAAAACAGTACAGCTTAAATGTTTACAGTCATCTGTTCAGATTTCAGCAGTCACACTTCTGCTGTACAATTCTGTGTCTGTAATTGCACACTGTGTCCTTTCCATGTGATTCACAGAGCTCTACATTGTTAATGCTAATAAAAAATGGCTACAGAACCTCCTGAGAAGCCATGTTACAGGAGTTTGTTAACACTGCTAGCAAAATATTTTCCACGAATTTCGAATGCTGGAAAGAGTTACATACATTTTTTCTGAAATGATGGGAGGAAAAAGGCTCACTCTTTTAGTATATCCATGTTGTACCATTGATTTCCACTAGTTCAAGCAAGAAAGCTGAGACAGCAAGAATCATAGATAATTAAAAAAGTCAACATACCTGAAACATAGGTAAGAAAGGAAAAGGCACATCCCCAAGGCCGAAGTTGTATCCTGAGAGCTCTGACACCACCCACCATGGCGGCACAACACCCACAAATATCTTCCATAATAAAAGCTTTGTGGGCAGTCTGCCTTTGAAGGGCTACATGCTTATTGTATCTCTGAGCCACACGTATTCATACTGTTGACATAAAACATGTAGGGAATGCAGATCCATAAGCTAATGATTGCAAGTGAATGGAATGGAAATGTGTGATAAAACTTTATGTCAATGGAAAGCATGGTTGTCAAACCTTAGAATCACAGAATCATCTAGACTGGAAGGGACCTTTAAAGTCATCAAGTTCAACTACTAACCTAACAGTGCCCAAAACCAGCACAAAACCATGTCCCTAAGCACCATGTCTACCTACCTTTTCAATACCTCCACGTATGGTAACCAGTGCCTATACTACTACTATTTGAGGAGCCAGTGACTGGATCACTCTTCCTCTACTCCTCCTCTAGGAGTAGAGAAAAATGTCAGACTTTTGAAAGTCATTACACAGGCATCTCTCTGATAATACAAGAGCCATAAACAATGCCTTGTTTCTTAGTATGATCACTAGTCCAGTGTTGTACACTCAGTGTGCATTTTCCCAACCCACTATGTGCAGCAGATGTAGCACTAATAAATCAGCTCATTGAATGTTGAAGGACTTTTTCAGAAAGCTCATTCTGCTGCTGGGAGCCACCACACATGGTGGCATAAGTATACCAGAAGAAGAAAGAAGAGGGGCCATCCATTCTATGTACATGAATTATCAAGTGGTCATCAGAGGAAAAAAGGTTCTAACTATGGTCTTAACTAATCTGCAGTGGATTTGAGCTAATGACAGAAGTAAATTTATACTCTGGCCATGATCCCTTTGCCAAGATAGTAGTTCTTTCTCAGGCATGCATTTGATCTGGAACGCATCTAGATGATAAAGATATCAGCATTACTAAAAGCTAATTCCTACTTGCTGTAGGGGTCAGGTGCTGAATGAGCAGGAACGCAGGCAGAAACAACTTGTGATGGAGGGAGGTTGATTCGGGTATCAAAGAAGGGAGGACAGAGTATAAAACAGGTCCAAGCAAAATAGAGCCAATGTGATAACAAGTTTCTTCTCAACACAGTTCCTAGGAGGGAGATGTCTTTTAAGAGGAGGAAGTGAATCAAAAGACCACCTCTTATAAATCAAATCATAGTATCTACTTGAGCAAAGCCATTTGAACACAAATAGTTTGCAACACGACCTGCTTAAAATCAGCATGGAGAAAGGATGCAGTGACAAGCCAGCTCATTTCAGGAAAAACCCAAGGTAAGAACCCAGATGCATAACATTATTGCCTTTGCTGAGTGCTCTGCTGGCTGGGCAGGATGCTCCTCATTGCAGTAAGCCTGCAAGCTCACCAGGCAATCAAAGGGTTGATACTGTTTCATTTTTCTCCTAAACATCTCTGAGGAGATGCATCTTCTCCTAACATGGAAACGTGGTCTTTCATCTTTAAAATGAGAAAAATAATGTGCAGGTAATAATGGAAAATGTTTTTTTTCATCCAGGAGGAGCACTGTCTGCTAAATTGACTTTAACACTCTGTTTTCCCAGCATCTTCGTTTCAGTCTGGAAAGACAGGAGTGCAGTACTTATACCTATGTCAGTGTTCCCTGAGACAGAACTCCAGTCATACAGGGACTCATCATGTCATCTGGAAATTTTCATTTCAGATGATAGCAGAAACGGTTTCTAGCTAAAGCTGTGACAATAAGCATGCTTTCTCTATCCCAACAGTACTTTCCTTCAGCTTTTCCCTAAGAAAAAAGTTTTAGAAAGGGGAAGGGACAACTAGAGATGGAAAGGAAAAGCAGGCTTACTGGTAAGAAGATATTTGTAGCCAGCAGTAAACAGAAGCTGTAGCTAAACTGCGTCATATAGTAAGATATTCAAATATTTTAATCCTGAAGCATCTGTAATCATGCATTTGATTTGTCTATTCATTTATTTCTAGTATTTCTTGGAGAAAAGGAAACATTGTGAGAGAGGAAGATCAGGATTTTTTGCTTCTATAACTATGAAGGCTTTCTGAATTTTGAAAGGCAATTGCAATGTACGCAGGATTTTGTCTCCCTTGCCTTGAGGGACCAACATCCTCCTTAAAGACACAGTGAGAAAAGTCATAGCACAGACATCACACAGACATACTCCTATTCTTATCCTCTAAATGTAGCTTCATCTCTCTTTTGAAGGAATTGTTTCTGATAAATTCAGTGCCACTTATTCCATTCCTACTCATTTTACTTGGACACCAAGGTCTTAAACCAGCAGTAGAAAACAAAGTATTTTGAGAAATGTGGAAATAGTTACTATCAACATGGACTGAAGTTTAGCAAGACTCACTTCACTTGCTCAACTAAATCCCAAAAGAGTTGAAAATAGAAAATAAAATTTAAAAAAAGACAGCAGCCAGTACCATGACATCTAGCTCAAAAATTAATCTTCAGAGTAGACATTTTCTCACATGAATTATATTTTTTTGTCACTGTAGGGAAGCACCACTGCTCAAAAAATACCAGAGATGTTACTAAGGTGTAGATGTTCTAACCAACGTAATATCCACTCCTGTATAAATAACCATTGTCACAGCAACATTGGCTTGAAGCATCTTTTTCTTTCACATCTAGTTTTCCACTGGGAGTATGCATTGCCCTATCTTACTTCAGAGTTTGAGGTTTTCACACAGTCCTCTTGATTTCTTACAAACACATGGTGAGGCAGAGGCTTGATTTCAAGGCTCAAGAGGCAAACTTACCACATTCACTTTTATTTTCTCCTCTCCCCATGTAGCAGAAGCTTTGTGTGGATGACTGCAGACTACCTGAAGATTTCCCTGGGAAAAAAAGTCCTCAGACAGTGCTGAAGTTAATTTCCTGGCAGCACAGACCAGGGGGAGCAAGGCAGAGGGATCCAGCCCAGCAGACAGGATGAGATATAATATGAAATCTATTTTATGCTTATTGTCTGGGCAGTAAGCCCCATCATAATCAATACAGGCACCCCGTACAATCTTCAGTAGATGCACCGGCCTATTTTGTCCTTAGAAGCAACAAGAGTGAAAACACAGCTTTTGAACATGCAGTTTGGGTTTATCCAGAAGTTGCAGAGTAGAGAACAAGTAATTATTTTTTCTTTTCTTGTGATGGTCTGTGATTTAACCAACACAGTATAACTCTGAAATATCTAAATTAAATTCTTATTGAAGACAATCTTACTTCAAGCTAAACTTCTCTTTCCCTTCTCTAACTTCTAATTTCCAGAGCTGACAGTATGAACACTGATGATCAATGCAGTTCAGCAGAAGTTCAGCACAAAGGCAGTTCCACGCAGGAGACCAACTAGACAAATCTGAAAGGCCACCGTGTAACACACTTTGTCAGAAGACAGCCAAAAAGGCAGATCTGGAGTTCAGCATACAGACTATTCTATCAGATAATGAGAACTTAAACTTATTTGTCTGCGATGTTGAACCTTTTGTCCTTTCCAGATTAAAATCAGGACAATTATGCCCTTTTTCTTGCCCTTCTCCATGTTTTCTATTTCCTAAAATGAAATTTGCAACACAGACTACCACAAATTAATGGAGAAAAAAGAAACAGAACAGAATATGGCAGATTATACAGTTAGATTGTAGAAGGTATTGCAAAAAGAGAGCACCTGCTTTAACCCACAAACTGTTCCTCAGTGCCACAGGTAACCACAGTATATCTACATTATTTGCCTCTACTACATGCAAACTAGCTTACCAGAACCATTTTTATACCTGTAGCCTAGCCTCTGGTCCTTATTTTGGGGAAAGTTCCTGAAAGTCCTTCTGGCTTTCAGTTTTTCATTAGGGACATACCCAAAGCCCTTGAAGCCAGTATTTCAACATGCAGCTTTAAACATCAGATTTTACCAAAACATATTATGGAGCAGGAAACTTCAACTAAATAGAGAAAGACCTTACATCTGCTGCAATGCTAGAAACATTTCACATATGTCATGGCATTTTGATACAGGGCCTTAAAAGCATAACAACAGGGTCAAATTTCATATACCACCTCTTTAACACGTTCAATCTATGGTATTTTGTATAGTTACTGAGAATAACACAGTATTATTTTGGAATATAGTCCAAAAGATGAAGGATCATCTGGATTAAATATCTAGTACTTACTCTCTGAGACACAAGGTGGTTAAATAGTGTAAATGAACCATGATAGAAAGCTCAGGCTCCAAAGATTAGTGATGCTGGCACAACAGTGAACAAACAGAGGCACAGGGCAGTCATGAATCAAAGAAAAAAATATTCTTATTCAGAAGCTAAAAGGGATTCCATTTCAGTCATAAACTTCTCTGTGGAAGAGAAAATGCAGTTACAATACTTCCTTCAGGAAATCAAAGACTGAACTTAAAGGAAATTATTTTGAAAATTGTTCAGGATTGGAAACAATTGTAAGACACATGGAGGCTTCCCTGAAGCTCATAAGCTTTTCAAGTGGTGTACATCTCAGGCCTAGCTGTGCTAGCAAACCACACCACAGTAACGGGGAATGCTTCAACCTACACTCTCTCCACCAAAGTGCAAGGAGCCTACTAACTCCAAGACCTGCTACTTTCCTCTTTCAGAAAGCCTACAATATGTATGGAAATACCCCTCTGGTCAGTCAAGACCAACTGATATTTTCTCTTTAGATCTCTTTTTTTCCTCTCCTTCCATTTAAAGGGTTTTTTTTTTCTTTTTTTCTTTTAATATATGAAGACAATATTTACAGCCAAGGCAGTGCTGAGTAAGATGCAGTGATTATGGCTGATTTTATCACAGCTGTATTACTTAGCTGCAAGGTGAAGCGCTGTGCTAAAATGGATCATGAATCCCTGAAATTGACTATCCGTCACCTTTATAATCCTGATGGAAAGGCAGGTCAGATCAGGCTTGACAATTTCCCATGCAAACGAGAATACAGCAGTGATGTTTTCGTGCCTCAAGGCATTTATTTGTCTGGAGAGGAAGGTGATGCCTTAGGGAACTGGATTAGAGAAAGAGGGAGAGAAACCAACTCCTCCAACTGCCTGTACAGGATTCAGGTGTAAACACAGGAACCTAAATGTGTACCCAGAAAAACTGCTAGGTGTATTGGATGGAGTATTACTAGCAGCTAAGAATCAGGATTGCATCATGAAGGCTTCCCCCTAGGCTGAAGAACAGATTTCAGGTTCCAAGTCAAAAAAACCAACCAACCAAACAACCAACCAACCAAACAAACAAACAACATCTTCCCAGTGGGAATTAGTGGCATGAGATGAAATCTACAAGTGGGAAAAAGTTTCAAATGCTCAGAATCTAGCCATACATCCTTTAAATTCAGTGTCAGAGCTTTTCTCATAAAGTCAGTTTAAAAATAAGTCTGTAAGTTTGGAAATCAAATTCATCAGAATGTTATCACTGGCTATCACTGCATGTGGCATTTCTGCAACAAAATATATTGAGTGATGTCAATGTTGAATCTCACAAAGTGTATTTATTTGGAGATAATCAGCATAAAGTTGATCAGAAAATCACTAAGTAAGTCTTCTTGACTGGCATATGGCCACATGCAAGAGAGACTCTCTAGGAGAAAAGATGAACTGCCATGTTGTTTCTAATGAGATTGAAGTGCTTCTTCCAGTAAAGCCAGAGCCACCATCTTCTTAAGTCAAGACCTGTTCTAAAGTACAAACAAAACTGTTTAATTCATAAACCGCACAGGTTTTGGCATATCTCAATTCCACCAAACACTAAGGAGAGTGCTTCTTCTCGGTGCCTATGTTCTAATCCCAGCATAACGTCTTATACGTCAGGTAGCCTGGACATGGTCATCAACATTATTGCACCTTTTACTTTCCTATGTGCAAAGAGGATAGTACTGTGTATGTCACAGGGCTACCACACACCCATCCAAAGTGGGGTAGACTCTTTGAGATCCTATTATTAAAGAAGAAAAAAGACTACTTACCTCTTCCTCTCTTCACCTGTCCTTTCTTCCTCTTTCCTCCAGTGCCTCTCCTGGGTAAGTTACATCCCAGCTAAACCTCTTAGTGAGTGATTACATTAGAGATATGCTAATTACTGAATGTCATCAGTGAGGTACAATCTTATCAACACCCCACACTTCCTCCCCTGAGGTAAGGGGGTTGATCCATTTCATAAAAGTATCCTTGTTATCCATTCTAACAAGCTCTATTCCCTGAGGCCTGAAGGTGGCTGTTACCCTTCCTCTGTGCCCCTCATCCTAAGTACAGATTCAAAGCTTTTCTGCTAGAACCTCTTGCAAGGAACAGGGTTTTCCCCAGCAACAGACTGTTGGATATTATCCTTTGTGTATAAAAGGAACCAGTCAGTTCCCTAGGTGCTGTGTTTCAGATAACACACAACTACACTTTTCCCCTCCACACCATGCAGTGAGCAGCACATTTTTATTACCTACCATGGGGTAGAGGAACTCAATATCTGCCCTGCAGCTGCAAACACTGTGTTTTGAACACAGCGTAAGAAAGGAAACACACATATTGGCAGGTTTATTGCAAGAAAGCCCACAAATACTTTGGTAAGACAACTAAATCACAAATGTAGTATTGCCTGATACTTCATTTCTAGAAGCTTCATCTGACCCAACACTGCTAATGACATGCCCTTCTGGCCCTGCTTGCCCAGTTTGGTGTTCACCCTGCAAAGCAGATGACATACTCCATCTAACACACTTTGGACTTGGGTGCCCACTGCACCTTCCACCTGTAGAGTCAAGTAATATGCCATCTCTGTGCCTTGTTGCTTGGGAACCAAGAACACTGCACCCAAGTTCATGGTTACCACTAGAGCAAATGCCGACAAATATCCTGAAAGAGATAAAGGAAATGACCCTTTAGCCATGCTTTCCAGCTGGGCTCAGGCCTCTGAAGGATTAACAACATAGCATAGGGTAGGCAGAGTGACTCTGAGGTTTTGGTTACAGCACTGCTAGTTCCCAGGTTTTTAAAAAGCTAATTCCATCTTGGACCATTATCTGGAAGGCAGTTTGCTCCCTTATTAGTAGATACTTCAGTTGTATTCTTTCTGCAGGTTTGGTTATTTTCATGTTTGAAGGCTGTTAGTGTTTTCGATTTGATTTTTTTTATATATATAATTTGTGTGCATATTACTCGCTGTCCCTGGAATTCATTTTGTTCCCTGCTAATGAAACCTCTGCGTCGCTAACAAAGCAGAAAATAAAAAAGGTAAATAGCACTCTCCAGAAACAATTTGTTTCTTGTTCTGTATATTCTTGCTGAACAGCAACTCAGGGAATTTTCAGACCAATAAGAAAAGAGAGAAGCAGAAGGTGATTGCGGAGGAGGTGGACAAAGGGGCAACAAACGTTACAAATGGAAAGAAAAATTATAGTCATACTGTAAACAAATAGGTACCCAGACAGCTGCACCTGTGAAACTCCAGAAAGCACTTGAGCATCAAGCAAACCATCTGATTGAGTAGAGAGATTGTATTTTCTCACGTTTAACTCTCTGGAGCTATGCCAAAAGTCAGCAGCCCCTGTTAGAGTCGAGACTCAAAAAAACAGAGAAGGACACAAAAAAAATTTATGAGTAAGTCTGTTCTGCAAAACATAAATACAGATTGCATTTTGTGGCATTGCTGTCAGTGGAAGTGAAACAAGGAAGATGAAACTTAGGAAAAGTTGTGCACTCCTATAATGTGCACTAATACTTGCTAGAGAAAAGCTAAAGATCTTCTATGAAGTTGTCCATGTAGCAGAGCCGTTATTGTTCAATTTCATACCTCTGAGTATGAGTCACACAGCTGAATTTTTCTTTTAAAAACAGGATTGTCAAAGATATTTTCAATTTCATGTTGAAGCCCACAAATTAATGGCTTGCAATTCAAAAGAGCTGAACTTCCAACTGTTTCCACTGATTTTACTGTCTGACATTCAGATCTTAAACTCTAAGAGGTAAAAACAGTGTCATAAGGCAGGAAAGGAGGAGATCTTACATCCTTCCACCTGTAGAGTCAAGTAATATGCCATCTCTGTGCCTTGTTGCTTGGGAACCAAGAACAAAAATTAGTACCCTTCCTGGAAAAACCAACCAACTAACCTCAGCACCAGCCAAAGACAAATCCACTGAAGAACAGGACTTACTTCTCAGATGACCCAATTGTGAAGAGGAGCTAAGGGAATCAGATTGCCAAAAGTTATGTGGCCTGAAGTCCCTTAGCCACCTTTAAAAATCCATCCATAGTGCTCCACACACTTTCCACTATCACTCACTGGATTACTGGAGCAGCTCTTGTATGGAAGATTAAACTGCTCTACTGCTAAACCATATTTATTGAGCTTTAAACCCCATGTAATTTATACATCTCTTCTTGCAGAGTTGGAAAAACTCCATCAACAATAATAATGGTAACACTCAATTTCAATTGGTATGTTTTTAATAAGCACACTAACAATAAGCAACCTGCTGTATCTAGAAAGAGCTCTTTAGAAGTTATGCAAGGTACTAATTGATCTACTAGGAGACCATACAGGTTGTTTTTGTAGCAACTCTGCAGTAAAAGAAAATGCAGCAACCGGAAAAATCCTGGCAAGACAGCAGCACCATCTCAGGAGATGATTGCTGCAGCTGTACTAGTTATTTACATGAAGTCAATTCCGAGTGATTATTAAGAACATGAGGTTTATCGTGTAATATAAAAGGACAGTTCATTATGTCCACACAAGCTACAGCTTAAATGGCAAACCTCAATAATTCAGTTTTTCTAACAGCAGCTTGGGATTTAATAGCTGCACATAACCACATTAATTCTGAATTAATCTCTTAATGGAGATGTAATTGTCTTGGGCTTCATCTAAGGGCCAAAATCTGCTCTCACCAGCATAAATCCAGTGGAATTTCATGTAAAGGAGAGGGGTGATTTCAACATAAAGAAACTTGAAGTCAACAGGAAGATGAGTTTTACATTGTTATTAGGGGGAAAAAAAAGTATGGCCCAGCCATCATTTTCACTTTTTCCACTTTAGGTTCCAAATGACCCTTGTTTGCCTAGATGAAATCCATACAGGTACTCAACATAGAAACCTCTGTTTACCACTATCATTATTATAATACATTTGAAAGACATGCTTCATTTCAAGTGGCCGCAAAGCATGCTGGTGCAGAGTAAATGTTTCATTTAATACCAAAAAGCTTTCAGGCCTGGGGCAAAAAAACCCCGAGCAAACAACAAAAACTAGCTCATAAACAGAAAGGAGCTAAAACAACAGATAGCCACATTTCCATTTGGCTAAGACATTCAAGCTGACATTGCCAAGTACTACAACAAGCCTTCCATGAAAAATTTAAGAAAAACATGTTCAGAAGCAACTCACAAGAACTTTTATACTATTGTGGCAGGAAGCATGAAAATCCTAAAAACAGAACTGAAATCACTGTTACAGTCATCTTATGATGTGGAAGAAAATGCTGATGGGAAGAAACTGATGCCTGTAGTATGAACACGGACTGAAAGAACATATTTTAAAACCTCACTCCAGATGAATAACTCCAGTGGTAAGAAGAAAGTTGAGATAACAAAAAGGTAGCAAGGCAATAAATCATCTGGAGTAATCAGTGAAGCACCTAGAAGCTACAGTGACAACATTGCAAAGTCACACAGGAGATTTGAGTCTACTGAGTCCCAGAGGCTGAATTCTAGCCCTGGAAGACCTGCAGATGCAAGGAAGTCTTTAAGGCTCATCCACTTCAAAGGCATGCCAAGAATAACAGTGTGGAGGTAACAGCTTCTACAATTTTTGCTGGACAAGGTAAGCTGCAAATTCAACATGTGACAGGAAGTAAACCAGATTGAGAAGGCACAAACAAATACAGCTCACAATTCCTTTACTTCAATTTAAGACATGTCACCTGCCATTATATATAAATACATCTTTTTTTTCCTATTACAAGCTGGCAGAGAGAAGAGAAAACTTTCAGGTGTATGTGTTTCAGCATCACATGTGAATTTTCCATCCATTTTAACATCTGTTCACACCATAAATGACACAGAGTCACTAGCAGCCTCTCTAATGCCTGGTTTAATATTTACCAAATGAGAAGTCTCAAATGGCATCCTGTTAAAACATCACACATCTGCTTGCCTGATTCTTGACTATCTCCTCTACAAGCACTGCCCTTAGACAACCATCGTGGGCATCTCACAAAATGGTGCTATGCTATGAACTGCCTTTCCACAAGGTGCCAGTGGCCTGGAAGGACAGCATTACTGTTTCAAACAAAACCAAGCAACACCTGCATAGGGAGCTCCAGTTTCCTTTCAAGTCTATATGCAGTATTTACCCCCATAGATGTGACCGGTTTCCACTGCTGAAAACATATCAGTAGACCAAACACCTCTTCTCAGCCTTGAGGGAAGGGGATGGTTAGTAGGAAGTGGACCAAGTAAAAGTAAGTCTCTTTGTATTAAAAGAAAAATGATTTAGAGACAAAATAATTGTTTTTAGAAAGTATTTTCCACTCTTTACTTTGTTATACTGGAAAAAGAGCTAAGCAGCTTGTTTTGGGGCCTACTACTCATAGCTGAAGGCATCAGCAATACACTCCTTTGCACCTCAGTAAGGCATATAGACAAATACCAACAAATATATATTCACCATGGTTTTTGTAAGCCAAACAAACCCAAAACAAACAAAAAAACAGGATAAGCAAAGAAAAAAAAAAAAAAAAGGAAAAAAAGCACCATTAGGACTATTTCTCCCCTCATGACAGGATGTGATGTGAGCAAGGCAGTCAGCATCAAAAGTTGTATTAAGAGAAAGGACTTCCTGAATCTTTGTATGTTTAAAAAGGACACTATCAAGTAGGCCAGTGAGCTGACTATCCTTAAGAATAAAGGTCATGATGAAATTCAGCAGATCATTCATCAAGACTGTCAGAGATAAAGGAAAAAAACTGAGAGAACATTTTGGATTCAACTTTTTAACCAAAATCAAACCTCCTTATAGAAATTGTCAACTTCAACTAAATGTCTGATAGCTAAATGTTTTCTATTGCTCTCTTGATAATCTCAGAACATTTTTTTAGATCCATTATTTTGGTTTTGCCATCATATGAATATTTCATATATTCTATTGCTCTCTAATGCACATGGATTATTATTTACCTACCAGTTTCATACAACAAAAAAGCTGAAGCAAAGAAAACAAACCAAAAGAAAATAGCAAGAGTTTAAATAAATTTTAAAAAACCTCTTGCCCCTAATCCCTAAAACTTCATAGAAGCAGTGCTGACCTGTAGTGTGAAAGAGCTATTTGCCCTGTTTACTTGAATGCAATGATGTTTGCATGGTTCTTTAAACATCAGTAGCATTCTGGTGTGACTTAACATTCTATTATGACTCAAGGTAGAGTATCTTCACCATACACATTTGAGATTGAAAAATTTCTCCAATGTGGGAAAGCCCAGCTCCAAATTCAGAATTCATCTCTTAGTTTACTTAAACAGACACAAATTCTAGCATCTGCAGTGTAGATGCCCTGGCAGTCTAGTCATTGTAAGATCTTCTGGTCATTACACAATCTGCGGCAGGCCATCTCAGGATGAAAATTAAGCTTGGAGAACAGAAGGAAGATATAACTTAGATATAATTTAGATAATATGCATCTATAGCCTCTGGCATTTCATGGAATCATAGACTTTCGCCTGTGGTATCCTGATTCCCTATCATGAAAGATAGTGTAACTCTCGTGTTAGGAGACATTTCCCAAAAGCAGGCAACAAATCAAAAGCTTATCCTTGGTTTGGTACATCACTGGATTCAGCAGATTTTCTGTCTTTGGGTCCTTATACCAAATCCATCACTACAGTATCTTAGCAACTCATTGGACTAAAAAACCAATGAGCAGCCAAAACCATGTTCTTAAATTCACACGTTGGCAGAGGAACAGTGCAATACTTCACACCAAAAGACCAAAAACAGGCAAAATCTATCGAACCTGCCATGCTGAACCTCCACAATTACCTATGAATGCATCCTATCCATAACTACAAATCTAAGTCATCATACTAGCTCAGATCCAGCAAAAATCCCTGATCTATAAAACGATTAGATGTTGGTTGGGATGCATACTTCAACCAAAAACCACCCTGTGTGCTTCAAACTCTAGTAATCCACCCATACATCCTAAGCAACATCAGCACACTAGCTGCAGAATAACCCAAGAACTTCTGCACATTGAGGCACAGGATGAAGTAGATGCTTTTTTGGGATGCCTCTAAACAGTTTTCTCCTTAATCCTAGGTAAACTGCACCAGGTAACAATGAAGGATCTTTCAAGCTGTTTGCCTGAAGGGATTCACCTGGACCAAGAAGTGCCATCATTGACAGGAAATCATACTATAGAAAGTGTTCCTTTTTGCAAACATATATTAATAAATGAAAACTGGCATACAGCTTCTGCTCTCCCCCATCTTTGCACATGAGGAGCACTGGGGTTATTACTGGCTCATCAAATATTCCATTAAGACTGACAGTCTGAAAAGAGAAGTGCCATTTGCACAAGTTCTCTCCAAGCTCCAGCAGCCCTTTCTGTCAGTGTCATGGCTGGTCTAAGATTCTGTAGTGAGCAAAAATGAAGTCAGAGCCTCTTTAATATATAATTAGCAATATGAGGAGTGTGAGGGCATCTGAATAATACATCTCATGGTCAGACAAAGCAGCAGGAGCCAAAAGAGAAAAAGCATATGAAGTCAAAGGGGCAAAGATCAGAGAAAAATGAGACTTATGTACCTATATGAAGGAAGATGTCCATTTACAAGCTGATGAATAGTAAAAACAGTACTCTGTATTCACAGGATGCTTTGCTTTCAAAGATTTCCAAAATGAAACTCAAAGGCTGGTGAGAATGTTTTTCCATTATTACAGCAGAGGAAATAGAAACCCATAGGAAGAATATGATGTTTCCAAGTGCACTGCGATGTGTCAGTAGCAGAGGTGAAAATATAGACCATACCCTAAAGGTTGGAGACAGAGTGTTCAGAGAAGGAAATAATGCAAAATATTGCTGAGCTTCCCTTCACCAAGATCAAAGATGGCTGTTGGGTGTTTATGCTGAGTTTACCAGTGCCAGGTTAGCCTAAGGCTACACTGACAAATGTTATACTCAAAATGCCTAAGAAAGGCAGAGAAAAATGAGAACATGGCAATGATTTAGTGTTAATATTGAGCTCTGAATCCCTGTTTCAAGCACCTCAGAATACAGATGTGTCTTTCTTTTGCACTTTTGTTCATACTCCTCATTATAACACCTTTAAAAAAAATTATAGAAGTATCTAGGACTGCAGATCAGGGTTGGTTTAGGGATACTACCTTAATAGCTACAGCATCTGCAAGCCACAAAACAGATACAACCTCTTGTCTTTCAGAAAGAAGAGCCACTTTTCTGACCTTGACACAAGTACCTGAGTGTAAAGTACCCATCTACCAAAGCAACTGTCATATCTGCTTCCCTAGAGCCTTCCTCATTCACAAATCCTTTTTGGTTCCTGTAGGATCCTTGCTACACTGGAATGATCATGATGCCTCACAAGAATGCTCCAGCTCAGAACTCCTGTAGAAAGAGTGAAAAAAGCTTTTGGAGAAAGAGTTAAATGTGGAATTGCAGAGCCTGCTTTACTGTTCCTCCTAAAACAAGTCTCAATATTACATAAAGTAAAAAAAGACATTCTCAAAACCCCTGTGAGCTCCTCATTTGAAAGTAAAGCAGCAAAAAAAAGCAGAATGGCCTGCAGCTGGAGCATAGGATTAAGCTACAGACCTGCCAGGGGAGGAAGTCCTTCGAGAAGGGATGGCCTTACCCTCTAAGAGCACAAAACAAGTGAGGTAATGGTTTCACTTGACAGCTGCGGAGAAAGAAATTATTATTATTATTATTGCATGGGGTGCAAGTGTCCAGGTACTGGCCAAAGGCAGCTGCAAGTGTAGCCTCAGACGAGAGGCCAGGGCCAGTTCCTGCTAGTTCCAGCTGCCCCCCAGCAGGACAGCGAATAGCCCCTCAGCCAAGCTGGTGGCATCTCGTGGAAAGCAAGGCAGGAGTAAAAGAAAGGATGGGACTAAAGGCTGGAGAGAAGGAGGAGACAGAGTGAGAGGGAATGCAGAAGACAAAAAAGGGGGCTACAGATACAAACTGCCATGCACTGAACAGCTACTCTGTAAACATAGGTAAAGACAATGGGAAACCTCCCATTAGAATCACAGAGCCACAGAATGTGTTGAGTTAGAAGGGCCCTCCAAAAGCCATCCAGTCCAAATCCCCTGCAGTGAGCAGGGACTTGTTGCACTAGATGAGGTTACTCAGAGCCTCATCATGCCTGGCCCTGAATATCTCTAGGGATGGGGACCTCCAACACCTCTCTGGGCAAGCCAGGCCAGTGCCTCATCAAACCCCAGACCAGCAAACAAAAAAACCAACAAAAAATCCCTGAAAAAGCTAGATGAGTAGTTTCTCAGAGTGGTCTTCAAATTTCTTTTTCCTTGGCTTTCACTGCCTCACAGCCTTCAAAAGCAAAGGGCCACCCCAAGGAGGAGCTACAGAAAGAGGAGTGTGGCCATCAGACCCTACCTCCCACTCTTACTGCAGAGTCCCAACCTCAGGGCAGCATGGGATCAAGCTGAAATAGAGGAGAAAATTCTTTTAAAGGGACATTTTCAATCTTGGAATCACTGTTCCTGTTTCCCTCCCACTTCTGAAGAAGAACACTACTTCAGAATCTTTCCTTCTGTACAATGTGGAGAGGCAGCAATGCCAGAAGAACCTGACCCAGGTTCAGATGATGACTAAGGGAACCTACAAGTACCTCGCTTAGAGGGAATAGAAGTTGTAGTGCTCTGCAGGCATCCAGACCAATACCCATGGAGCACAGATAAGAGGCCCTTAGTCATGACACACACTTACAGCAAGTGGTCATGTAAGAGAGAGAAACCCTAGAAAGTTATATTTAAAACACATTGAAGTCTCTTCAAGAAGTTTCTTTGAAAAGCTTCACAGGTACTGTATCACCTTGCAAAGAGGGCAGGAATTACAGGGACTCTGTAGGAAAGAAAAGTTCAAACAGAAGAATAGGATAAACATGATAAGGAACACAGGGATTTCAAGCAAGCACAGTATGCTTACAGGCAAGATGGGCTCAGGATGGGTATCATCTAACTAGAGCAGACCCCAACTATGCTTTTGAAAACTAATATGGTTTGGAGGGGATCTTCTTCAATTCAGACCTAAGGAAAACTTGGAATTGCAAAAGAGCACTCATGTCAAAGACATCTTCTAGGGATGACGGTAATAGAGATAACTTATCTGTGAGGAAAGGATAGGACAGAAACTTCATCTAAGGCAAAGCTGACAAATGTTACCACTGCAAAATAAATTAGAGAAGTAACAGGGCTTCCAACATAGAATTTCAATAAAATTAGGCTCCAGGCCAGGACTAAAAAAGATCATGTGTGTACAGATTACAGTGGAAGCTTCTGAGCAATAATGGGTAAACGAGAATGCTGGATAATGGAAAAACACCTTGCTATAATAAGGACTAATGGAATGGTAAAGATCAATGGAAGAACATAATCTTTGGTTTTGAACTGCACGTGAAGGACATACTAGGCATTAGAGGTGAGGGTCACCCACACCCCCAGAATTCAGCAAGGTAATGTTTTGAGATGTTCATAAAGTAATCTCTAAAAGCTTCAAATATAAGAATATCAGTATGCTAGCAGAGTTACATCACCATCCTCTTGATCAAGAGGACAGAAAAATACTAAATGCATTATGTTGATGAACATCAAAGCAGTAATCAGCCTAATAAAGCAGAAAGAAGTGGAAGACTTTGGTTATCTGCTTACAGAAATGAGTCAGGTGTCATGTTGGGTGACAGTTTAGAAAAATAATTTCTTGATGTGTTAAATAAATTATCACTTAGAACAGTTGACTCTGGAGCTCACAAAGACAGGAAACTATTTTCAGTGCAATTTGACAAGAAAGACAAAAATCTGTTTACAAAGCAACTGTTGTTGATGCACTGAAAAACAATGACCACTTCACAAAGAGGCGTATTGTCCTTCAGAAATTCCACAGCATACAAAAATGATTTAAAAAAAAACCCACAGAAGGGAAGTTTGTAAATATTTTGAAAGGAATTGTAAATCTAATGAGGAAGCTGGTTAAAAAGTAAGTAACATCAGAAGTGACAAGGATTAAATCCCTATCCTAATACATAAAGACAAGAGGTGAAAAATCAGCCAAGAATCAGAAAGGCATTTTTGAATAAGAAAGATAAACATAAATCTAGGAAGCAAAGTGAGGAAGCTCTTCAAACAAAACAGTGGATTTAAATGGACAGGCTGAAGAAATTGTTTAAGCTACAAAGGTATACCATCAGTAAAATGAAACAGTTTCAGTGAGGCCAACACAGAAAAACAATGAAAATATAGAATTGCCTTTGTTCCCTTTTGCAATACCTCCTACTCATTCTTTACTATGATGGCTTTGCTAAAGTAAGATGTTGGAGGGAATGAATTGAACTCACACTGCTGTTACCCACTGGTTGTCTGCATGTACACAACTGCTAAGAGGCACGGAGCTGAGAGGTTATTCTTAGTTCCTGTTCTCCAAAGTCAGGATAAGTTCAAAGTGATCTTGGCAAATGGTAGAAGGGGTTCAAAACATGCAAGGTAAAATCTAACAGAAAGGCACCATGTCCTAAATTTAAGAGGGGTATTAAGGCATGTACAGAATATCCAGCCACTGATTCATTAATGAGTAGCACTGAAATAACCATCTGAAGCACACAGCAGTTCACACACTATAAGAAGAGCCACCAGTATAAGGAAAACACATGCCATTCAAGATATGGAAGATGTATTCTGAAAGATAGAGTTATGGAGAAACCTCAGCTGGAGAACTACTATCCAGTTTTAGATAACAGACTTCGGGAAAGAGGCAGATCAGCTGGGATAAATTCAGAGGAGGGGCAAAAAAAATGGTTAGACAAGGCAAACCAAGATGAAAGGCTGGCAAAAATGCACTAAGTTAAATCAAGGAAAGACTACAGAACAGGACTTGAATATGTGGAAATCTACTACAAAGTAGTTACACTTTCTGTTCACAGCAAAGGGAGAGAAAAAGGAGGAAAAAACCCAGCATAGCATATAAAATGAAAGATTTGATTTGGAAATTAGGAAAAGTTTTCAGTTCATAGGACAGCACAGCATTACAGCATGTTACTAGGCAGACAGCTGGGACTCATTGGAATTTTCAAGAAATAAGGTCAATATTCAGAGTACTCAGGTCCCTTCCACCCTTGCATTTTTTATTTTTATGATCTTAAGAGAAATCTGAGTATCACACTTCTCCTGAAGTAATATTTCCATTTTGATGACATGAATATTCTAGACTTTTCAAAAATCCCCTGAGTTAATAGAGGACATACCTTAGGTCCAATAATGAAAGGATCTGTGACTAAACCAAAATTCAGATTATGCAGAGATGTATGGAAAAATCAAAATTTAAAAAATGAATAAACAAATTAAGGATTAGTTTAGAACTGAGGGGATGCGGGCCAAGACTGAAGGGCACTTGGACCTGGGCACCAAGGGCTGGGAGAGCACATCATAAAAGCTATGACTTTAGGCCAAATGTCATGGATTTCCTTACATTTTGCAAGGAGACAACAAACTAAAACCCTATGGAGCCATGGGTAAGGCAAATAAGGATTTGTTGTTGTAAAAGGTATACATGAATCAAGAGCCCATAGAAAGAAAAGTAAGAATTTCCCCAAAATACTGGCATGAAATTGCATTGGTAATCCAAATAACAATTTCTTTACAGAAAAAGGAATAAAAAACCCCAAATTCTCAGGAGTGAAGCAGTAAGAGGAATGTTCAGAACTAACTTCACAGTATTTGATGCTTTACTGCTGCCCGATATATTCCACACTGATAGTATAGGAGGGAATTGGGGGATACAGATGCCTTTAGCCTTGATGCACAGGATGAAGGGAAGAGGTAAGAAGAAAGCTCACCTTCTAAATGCAAGCAGAACCAATAAATCACAGCCTGGCTGGCATGGCAAACACCAGTCCCTCTGGCAGCTTTGTAATTACTCCCTAAATGTGGTCTCAACCCTCTTGATGTGGAGATAAATAACTTTATGTGCAAAGCAATTAAAGCCTCAGGCAACACTACCAGCAAAGCTTGGTCACTGTGTGTCACTATACATTTGCCAGAGAGGTGTACAAGTGGTACTGAGTTTATTAAACCAGAGCAGTGGCTTTCACACATCAACCTGCCAGAGGCCTTCTTGAGATGGCCCTCAAACAATAGTTTCTACTCTTCAAAGCAATGAAACATCCTGGTTCAAGGGCTGAACCTGAAGTGAGCTGAGAGACCCTCGGAGCAGTGTGCATTTTGCTCTCCCAGAAGAGAGTCTGATTCCTATTGGGGAACTTCTAAAGGAATTATCAATCATCTTGATTAGATTCCTCCTCTTCTCCGGACAGATCATGCTCAGTTGAAACAAGAGATATTGCTGGGATGGTAACAAATCACTCTGAAGCAGTGCCCTGCCTGCTGCAGTCCTCTCTCCCTAATACACTTGCATTTCTTTGTCCTTTTCCTGAATCATATTTTCGCTATGCCTCCTAACTATTTGAAGTAGTACATGCCTCCAGGTTTGTCTCATACCTGCTGCCTGCTTGTACTGACAGCTCTGGAAAGCAAACTTAGTAAAGTCCTCCCACAATCACATACAGCTGGGCAAACGGCACTCTGAAGTCACGCCTGGATCTTATCCTTCTCTCAGAAGTTACTGGACTGCTCAGCTCAGAAGGACTGAATACAGCATCCTTACCAAAAAAAAAAAAAAGCCAGAACCAAAACCAAGGCTTTACGGAAAAAGCTCTGTGCAGAGAGCAAGCTAGAGCATTAGACATGGCGTGACTAGCTTGTACAACCCTGAAGCAACCATCACACACCAGGCAAATCACCTGGTAGGCAGCCCACTAGACTGCAAGGAAGATATGTACTAGTTCTGTCTGTCACAACAAATCAAGCCATCTTTCTGCCTGACTCCCTACATAAGGCTGGAGAGACACTAGTACAGGCTTGACCACTCTCTAACCCTCTCAGATCATACAATCCCAAGTTACAGGAAAAAGCAGGATGGCTTTTGATTTCAAGGAAAACAAAAAAAACCACCCTAAATGTTTCAGTATTGAAAAACAGCTTTTTTTTTTCTTCTTTTCTTATTTCAAACCACCACCAAAAGAAAACCAATCAGCACAACAGCCAGCGCATTCAGCATTCTTCCTGGCAAACAGATTGGGATTTTAACCTGGTTTATTGACAACAGAAATTGAAACAGTATCAGTGTTTTGATGAAAAGCAAATGTTCCTTTAAAGCCAGTACCGATTAATAATAAAAACTGCTACTAGGGGGCACTGTGGCATTCGAAGGAGGTGTAGCTCTAATACCCATAGCTTGCTACTGTGTCCACACAATCTTTCACAATATGCTGGGGATAAATGCAGCTAAGCTGTATTTTGGGTCATTTCACTCTTTCAAGTAAAGTACCTCTTAAACTTCAAAATTTATACAGTGCATTTTTTTTTTCTCCACTTCCTTAGCATAGTTGCATAACAAATGCTGGCTCCTTCAGAGATAACTATTTTCAGGGGTCAAAGGCAATGAACCTTCTTGCAAATCAGTTTGAGATCTTTCAGGACAATCACGACAATGTCATGTAAGAGTTAAGAATGATAATAGTAATCATAATAACAACAATAATGAATATTTCTCTTCCCACTGCTATGAACCCATCTGGAAGGCCTCAGTGTGAGGCTTCAGAAGTATCCAAAACTATGATTAGAGAGAAATTCATTTCAGCAGGAAGGTGGAAGCTCAGAATGCCAAAGAAAGAAAAAAGGAAGAGAAAAATCCTTTCTAGTTTTGGCCAACAGACCTAATCGGAAATTCTTTTGAAATGTTATTCTCTGGAAGAGAGCTCAGTTAGCAATATTCTGCAAATGCTCAGCCCACTTCATCCATCTGCCAAGCTGAGAATGAATATTCATAGCCAGTTATTTTAATCATTGTGTTTTTCTTGATGTGACATAATTCTATATAATTTTTCCCCCCGGAAAAAAAAGACCCTCTTTTTATGCTGTCAAGTCAGAAAGTTTTTTCTCCATCTGCAAGAAAAAGGGACACTGGGTGGCTCATGCACTGGTTGTAGCAACATGCTCATCAAAGCTTCTAAAATCCCAGCATTAACAACCTAGGTAATGTCACTGGTGAAAAAAAAGCATTTCCTGGCACTTTTACCTATCCTACTGAATACAGAGAGTTAATATCTCACACAGGGGATGACTGGAGTCAAAGTGTCAGACTAAAGTAGCCTGAGAATGGGATATGTGAACAACACACATCTGGGGGAGGAAGGGAGCCTGCACTGTCAGAGCTGGGATTGGGGAACTCAGGGCTGGGAGATGATGGATGTGGGTGCTGCAGTTTGCTGATGAGGAAAACAGCCAGGTTCAGTGGATGCTACTTGCAGCCACACATCTTTATAAATACATACTATGTAAATTTGCTGCTACAGTTTTTGAGAAGTTCTTAAAGTAGTCCTTGTTTAACACCTAGCAAAAGTGGACATTTCTGGCAAAACTGTCCAAGAAGAGATAGATTATAACTATTTCAAAGTTTGTAGAAATGCCTTGGGAACAAATGGGATCTTTCTCTGGTTTTAACTGCTCCTCTCAGTTTCCACTACATCAAGATGACATTTTACCACAGTTGAAAATCCTGACGAATCATTCTTGCAATAATCAAGAGTCTAAAACACTCAATACGCAACTGATGCAAGCATTTCCCAGGTGCCAAACATGAACTGCTCTGCTCAGTGAAAGGAAGGAAGAAATAATCAGATTTTTTTAAAAGCTTGGTATGTGTTTAACATATCATTCCCAAATCTTCCATGCTCTCTGAGTTGTTGCACCTTGGAGGCCATTCTGCTCCCTGTTCTCTGGTAACCACACTACAGCAACTGCTGCCAAGGAGTTTGCGCCCATTGAATAGTTTGTTACTGCCTGCTCCAAAGCATGCCAGAGACTCCATGGGATGCTCCTGATAGTGCTAAGGCCCAGCTAATTCCTGGGCAAGATCAAAATGAGGATCAGCTCATTAGAAGGACATCTTCATCTGGTACTCAGTTGCTACTCAAGTGCAGTCCATTTCTTTTGATACTGTACTACTCAAAGAACAAAGGGGAGGCAGCAAGTTTTATACAAAGGTGGGTTACAAGACCTTAAATAAATTTAGACTTCTTTCTTGCCACTTCTTCTTCGTGTTCTCTAGACAGATCTGCATATAGCTAAGATGACTGCAGTCAGTTCAAATCACTTCTGCTGCAATCCAAGTTTTTTAGTTCAGGAGAAAAACAAGGTGGGTAGAGATGGGAAGGAAGGGAAATGGCAAGCAAGGTAGGAGAAGTGATGTGCATTTAGCTTTAATTAACAAGTAGATGTGTTCTGAAAGACAATAATATACATCAGTGACCACACAAGCATCCAGAAATCCCTAATTGCATCCTGTTGCCTAGCTGCTACTGCTTTTCTTACTTTACTGATATTCTGGCTCCTCTCTTTGGCCATGTTCTGGTAAACACTGCAGAAAATCAGTGTTCTCCACTACTGGAAGCTGTTGCTGCAAAATGCAGGACACCTATAATGCTACTTATGATTGGCAAGGGCAGAAAGAAGCTGAAGTCCAATTGTCATTATTTGCATTTGTCTATTACCATGAAGAGACTGGTAAACAAGAGTTATCTTCCACAATGGTGGCTGGCATGGGAGAGAGAGCACAGAAACAAGTTCACTGTGAAAGATCTATCACACTTATCAACAGGTATAGCTTCATTGATGCCTCATGGTGACCACGAGAGATTTGCTGAACAACACCAGCTTTGAATCTGACCTACCAAGAACACAAAAGGACTTGTCTAGCTTAAGAGAAGAGGAATCTTTCTCAGAAGACAGGTCATAACCTAAGCCCTTTCAGAACAACCCTATAGATTGCAGCAGAGAAAATCTCAATAGGTTTCTACAGAAATTTAATAGGCAGTCTACACAATGGCTTTCTAAAAATATAGAACTGCAAAAGAAAGAGATTCTCATAGGAAAGTTCAAATTCTCTATTAAATACTAAGCAAGATTCCATAAAAGCTCTCTAAATTTTAGCAGTTTCCATTAGGGAAATCTTTAATGATGGAAGGTCATTTCCAGCTGAAGGTCTAGCAATGAGCTACTGGCTCCCAATCCAAATCCTGGTGGACAATGTTTGTATGGACAGCTGAGCAACTAACTCATGCCAGATACAACAGCCAACAAAATCAGCTTCAGTCTGTGACCAGAGGGCTGTTGCTTTGAATTTGGTTTTGTTTTTCAATTAAGTTTTTTTTAATTGTTTGCATTTTTTCATAAATGGCTTCAAAATATATTCCAAATTTAAACAGTACTGCTTAACTGCAATTGGTCAGATAAGTAATATTCTTCCTGCCTGAGCAGTGAACCACTTCTAGAGTTTTGCAACAGCTTACAGGACATAAATTAGCTAAGAGGAGAATATATAACATATCTGAATATCCCTAAGATTTTCAAACAAGTCAAGAGAGAAAATGCATGTACACGTGGATCCTCTAGGAGAAACAAAATGAGATAAAGGCAAAATCACGGATGTCTTCTGATCCCATTTTAAAGTATGCTCCTCTGCCATCTTTCTAGTACTTTGTATTTTTTAGTCTAAATGCTAACTATTTGAAATTCATGACAAATACCTCACAGCCAGTTCCCTATTCTTATTCCAAAGACCATAATATCTGATATTCTCAACATAGTTTGGCACTTCTGGAAAGGATGAATGCCTTTCAGATGGAGTACTCATTAACTTTTTCATTTTCAAGTGCATTGTAAAGATTTCTGTCAAAAGTTCCTCAAAGTATTTGTATTTAAATTAAAAAAAAAAAATCAAACCGACAATAACCCCTAAACCCACAAAACAAGACAAAAAAGAAATACTGTCATGTAACAGGGGAAGTAATTGGAAGAAAATTTTAATCAACTTCACGGTCACTTTTACCAGGAATCATGGGTTTTAATCAGGTAAGAATACATACCAGTTTGTGTTGCATTTTACAAGCTGAAATATTTTGAGTCATTTAGCAGTTGGGACGATAAAGAAATGCAATGTTTCAGAATCTCTGAAATTAAACATCTCTATGATGTCAAAAGAAAACCTTTCCATATGCCTAGATATTTCTTTCATAAAAAAGAATAGGGATTTCATAGTTTTTTCCATCTGCTTTTGGGGGAAAAAAATCTTGTGTTTCTAAGTTTTAACACTTCTAAGTGGGATGAAACTCTGTTTTGACAAACTCCTGAAAGCAGGCCTATAAATGTAGTTCAGACATTCCCTCCTGTTGTGGCAATTACTGACAAGACAATTTTAAAGAATCTGTCTCATAGAAACATGTGTACAGTCTGCTCCATCAGAGTACATTCCTTGTTAAGGTGCAACTGTATTGCTTCATACACGGTCCCTGAGAATCCAGTAGATAAAGGGAGTCACACACGAGGAATGTAATAAAACCGTTGTCCTGAAATTATTTAGAAATATAAACAGTTCCAAAACTACACTGCGAAGGAAGACAGCATAACCATGTCCATTTAACCTCAAGGAACTTGAACACAAAGACCTTAGAAAAAATATTTCCAAGTCAGTCTGTGGTTTTGGTTACCTCACTTTTGGATACTATGGCCAAGGACATCCAAAATACAATGCACAGAAAGACACTATCTCCTGGAAGATGTAGTTTATTATATTCTACATAGCACTTGTATATAACATGCTATTTTTATATGCTATATAAGTGCTTACTCCTCGACCAGTCGTTACCTACATCCTACCATTTACCAGGACTCGGTGGATTGGAGCAATGCACAGTATTAGGGAGACACCACAAAGAAAAGTAGGGGAAAAGGCTAGTAATTATGGCAAAAACACAGTGCGGGAAACAGTGAATATGTGCATATATGGCAGACAGACTATTTCCATCTTGGTTTTCCCCAGAAATCCTATATTGAGCCCAAAGATGTCAAGACTCCACCTTTCCTAATGAAATGGCCCTTGCTAGGCTCTGCAGAGAATAAACCACCTGACAGGAGCTTCTTGGAGCTATCCGACATTCAGCCTTTGACTTCTCTTCCTGTAAGAGTGAAGAATTTTCCTTTCTGCTTCCTTTTTACACAGTACTACTTCTCCACTTCTGTTGTTGGTGATCTGAGCTTGTGTAGAACATGGCAGGGACTGCTAATGAAAACAGCTGCCAGGCTTCACCACTGCCTCCCTCAGCTCTGCTCTGAGCAGAGTAAGACAATGCATATGGCCAGCTGCCACACACTCACAGCAGGGCACTGTTGGCAAGTCCAGTCCAGCAGTGAATTGACACAATGTGGTACTTGCTGAAATATAACCACATCTCAAAGTTCAGCAAGGCCCACAAAGGACCCACAATTTAAACAGTGTCTTGGTACCTCCACATCATAGACCTCACTGCTAGAAACATCAGTAGAGATCTGACCATGGAAGTAATCTTAATGCTTTTGAGGCATTCGCACTCTGCTCTATAGCCACAGTGGCAATAGCAGTAGTAGGAAGTTCAAAAATGAGAGCACAACCATCAGGAGAACCTAAAATCTAAATGGACAGTAAAGATCCAGCTATGCTCCATCAAAAACGGAGACAGGTCAACAGCAGTAGACTGATACAACTTGCCTTGTCAATTTTCTTCTCCCTGAGGCAAGAGTGAATGTCTGCTCCTAAGCTGCCAAAAGTATTTTTGACCAGCACTTCCTCAAAAAGGAAAACCTCGGAACAGCCATGAACTGGTCTGTGGGAGAGACAGGGCATCAGACTGTGGAAACCACCCAGGAGAGCAGTCACAATTCAAAGTGATACCAGAGGTAGGAGTATTTTCCTCCAGGCTCAGAGACTAACAAAAACTTTACCAGCACCCCAAACCTGTCCGACAGAGTCCATCCACACCAAGATCACCTTGTGGTGGGCAGTGCTGACCCTTTGCCTCACCTGTTGGTAGTTGATGCATTCTGATAACAGATCCTCAGCTGTCAGAAAACAAACTACAAGTGACAGATTGAACATGTGACTTTGGAAAAGTCTGTCTCAGGATGGACAATTAAAAACACACAGAGAAAAAACAAATGGCTTTTCTTTTTCAACCCCTTCTCCTCTTCAACAAGTAACAAGACAGGAGCAAGTGCTTGTATGTGAGAATACCCAGAAAATCGGCAATTAACAAGTGTTCCACTCTAGCCTGTCTGCAATTCTCCTCCCTGCAACTGTGGCTAAGTGTTTATATACTTCACTCCCCCTACCTTCTGCAAGCTTGCTGTGGCTCTGCCACACCTCAGCCATTCTGGCTTTCACCATCATGCAGTCTTCCCTTTCTCATGCCTTTCTGGGAAGTTTGTTCCTAGCTAGAGACTGTGAGAGGGGGAAGGTGTCCATCCAGCTGTTATCAAGAGCGTGGATGTTTGGATGACCAAGTACCCCAGATACACAAAAGCCAAAAAACACTTAGCTCTGTGAAAAACAGAGGTGTTCTAACAAGCTATCTCAAGTCAGAAGCAAACTCAAGAATGATGGATTACAGTATTTGGCCAACAATAACATCTCACAGAGAATTCAAATGGGATTCTTCCCTAGGAAACTAAGTGCTAACCATATTACTGTGCAGATGCTCATTAACAAGCCTGTATCAGACAAAAGCTGCAAAGGTATTTTTCTGAGGCATAGGCTTAAATAAAGGTTTTTGACTGAGGTTTGCACTCAGAATTAAATTGACAGAAAAACAGAGTCTCTCATTAAATTCATACAGCAATTCAAAGATGAAGGCTAAAAATAAAATCTATGCAAACAATCATGGGGAGTAAAACACTGTGGTAGGCTCAGAGGAACACTGCACCGCTGACGCCTGTGACCTGCTGTCTTCCTTGGACACTCTTCAAACCCTGTGTTTAAACAAATCAACTCAGGAAAAAGTACCAGCATTGTATGCTGACATTTGTATCATGCAATTATCCACATGGGATGGTTTTCATAGTCAACTTCCTAGAAGCTGGAGATCATACTTGGAAAAAATGAATTCAAACTACCAAAACAGAAAAAAATTTTCTTACAGAGAATGAACATTGAATATCTTTTAAATTAAATATAGAGAGGCCTCATAATTAATAAATGACTGAGCTTCAGTTTAAAGATGAAAGAATTACAAAGAAAACCAACTCTTCGCTGCATGACATAAAGAATCCACTAGGTAGACACAACCTTGCAAAAGAAAATCCTTCAAAAATAGTTCATAGCATAATCCTTCTTGGCAAACTATATGGAAGCAAAGGCTAGGGCCCTGCTCTGACAGCTGAATGGGCTAATTACAATACAACTCCAACACAGAACCCCCCTCATCTCAAGTTTTGCGAACAAATGGCATACATACAACGAGTTTCAGCAACAACAGCTGCTGAACAGAACTGGGCTGATCTCTCTTGCCAATAGACCTACAGAAAACAGCAGCAGTCAGTCCTGATGCCAGTCCAGCCTACCTACCTACCACCACACAGTGCTGGAGGATCTTAAAAATGAATCCACACGAAATCATTACTTATTTCTACACCTTTCCATCTCTTTACATTGCTGCTCATCACTGAAAGCCCCTTCCATGTAAGATCAACAGCAATAACAAAGTTCAAAACTGGCCTCTTTGGCTATGCCTCTACTAGTAAATGAAACAGCATCTGGAAGCATTCCCTGGCACTGGAGCCACCAACACTGCTGAACTGCTAGAGTGGTTCCTGATACAGATTTGGCCTGTGACAACCAACACCATGCCATATAGTTTCCAGTCATATCTGTGAGTTAGCACCCTCAAGGGACCCAAGCCTAACAGGCAATTCAGACATGGCCAAACTGTTTTGGAGAGTGAGGGATTTTAACAGCCTGAACATGAGCTGTTCCATGATAGCTGGCCTTAGTGTCAGGTTAGAGCCCAGGGTATATTTGTATTCATATAGGGAAAGAATTGCTGGCATTTCTCAAATTCAGCAGTCTTGCTGGGATTAGCAGCCTTGTCCACTATCTGGTATTTTTAAACTAAGATTTCCTTCAAAACCATGTACAGTACTTGAAGGTCCTGCTACAGTAATGCTAGTACAGATAATGGAACAGCAAGGATGAAAAAAGAAATTTGTTAGATTTATTGATGGGTGACTTTGCATTCAACAGCAATAATTTCAAAATGGAGTTTTCTTTACTGCCATCCTCATTCAGTTATTCAGCTATGTAGTTTATCCTTTCAGATGTCATTCTCCAGGCAATTTATGACCAATCTCAGGAGAGGTCTGGACCTGCATTTAAAGTGCTTAGGTGTCTCCTTCTTCCAGATTCTGAGTGTAGTTGGCTTGTCCTGAGATGAGCAGCAGTTCAGATTTTTGTCCCTGTGGCTTAAATAGGGTGCACTTAGACAATACAGCACTGAATATAAAAGATAGTAGCATAAAGAGAAAAGGAGCAATTCTTCTCATTTTACCTTGTTCTTGGTTATCATCAAGGGGGATATCTCAATTTCTGTCAAGTCAAATGAGACAGTCCTGAAATAACCAAAAGACTCTTATATTTTGTGGATGATGCTTTTACATTTCGTTTTACTCTTAACAGGAGGGAATCACCTGCAGAGATTAGACTGTGAATCTTTCAAAAATCCCTTGACACTGTCATCCAAGTAATCTGTGAAGCTCTTCACAATTTGAGGCAACTAAAATGGCTCTAAACACTTACATTTAGGAAAGTGAATCAAGCCCTTAGTCTATATCAGCAGAGCAAAGTCTGAAGAGCAATTTTGCTGACCAAACAATTTTGCTGTCTGGTCTATCTTTGCAGCTAACTTGACTGAACACATAGGGAGTAAAGAATCATGAAAGCACTGATAGCTGGCTAACAGGTACCCACATTTAGGTGTATACAAACAGAATTAATTGCTGGGAAGAGGAGCAAACTTATTTTGAGACAAGAGAGCAACAATTAATGCATGGGTATTAGTCATTGAAATCTGCATCATGTATTCAGATGTAGTACATTTCCCCCTTCCTTCATGAAAAGACACCTTCTTTGAGGAAAGTTCTGCAAATTAATTGTTTTCATTTCGAATCAAGCTGAAAGATGAAACTTTGGAAGTTCCTGCAGAACAATAGCTCTGCAAAATCAAGATTAGAAATAAATGAAAGATTTTATTAGAAAGATGATGAATTGCTTCATTTTGACAATACTATGTGCTGTATATGGATAATGTCAAAGCATTGCAATATGGAAGACAAAATACATAATATTTAGTAGAAAAGTCAAAGAAAAAATTATCAAAGTACTTTAATAAAAACAGTTTTTGTGTTACTTGCAATAAATGGATCTTCATTATTGAAACAAATCAAGAAATCTGAATCTACTATATGGACATAAACTTGCCAAAATTTTCATCCAAATCTACTGTTTCTGGGAAAGACTTCAACACATAACAAAATGTTGATCTTTTTTTTCCCCTAATAAGCTCCAATAATTAAAAAATTGTATGCACAAGCTTTGCCTACAATCTGTAACCAAGAAGGCAACAGTGCTGGTCAACTGTGTTGTTAAACTTAGAGTGGTGGTCACTGGTTTAATGGTCACTAGTGTGGTGCAGGCTGCACTGGACACAGTTTGGAGGTTACAAGCAGACAGAGAACAACTCCCCACAATTCATTTTGTATGTGTCCTTGTCTCTTTAATAAAAAAGAGAACTTGCCTATACTAACATAAGTGTTGTTGTACCAGCGGCTGCAAGGCCTGCAAACATTCTTCCAGAAGCAGCAATGAAGCCTTAAGGACCATCTAGGAAAACTGCATCTACCACTGTGACATGGAAAATATAGAGAATGTTAAACAGCAAACCCTGGCCAAAACCAAGATCAATTAGAATAAATTCATATTCAAAACCTTGAGGCAGAAAACACTATCTTGTCTAAGAGGAAAAAAAAAACCTTTCTGTGATCAAAACACAAGCATTAATAGAAATACTTTTGGTCATTTATATATCAAAAGACCTAAGAAAGAAACACAGAGAGGTAGGGGTGGCACTACTCAACAGTAAAGAAAGCTGAGATTATAATGCTAGAAGGAAAAGTGAACTTCTTTTCCAGTCTCCTGAATAACACAGCTTAAAGGACTACCCTGAATTAATTCATGCTTGGATAGAACATATGTTCTGAAGAAACAGCTAGTATTGATTTTAAAATTGCCAGTGATAGAGAATCCACCACATTCCCCATGGTAAATTGTTCCAATGTTTAATTACTTTCACTGCTGAAAAAACTTGTGCCTCATTTCTAGTGTGAAATTGCCTGGCTTCTGGTTCCAGCCACTAGACCTTTTCTTACATTGTTTGCTAGTTTAAAGTGCCCTCTTATTAAAGTTTGGTTCTCTAAGCAGGTATTTACAAACAGCAATCCCTTAGGTTTCCCACAGATAAACTAAAGAGGCTCTTCTTCAGGAATCTCAGCCTGTGAAGCATGGCCCCTCGCATTATAGACATTTGCATGTCTAGTTTCTGAGACACCTCTTCAGTTTAGCAGTAGCTTTCTTTAACTGTTGACACCAAAAGAGACAGTGGTATATTACAGTAGCTAAGCATGTGGGAAATACAAAAATCATAAAATCCTCTGCTAGCTTCTACCTGAGACACCCTAAGTTTAGACTTCGGAGCCTCCAATGTCTTCTGGCACAGTTTCGCACATGGATTTGGTTTCAGCTGACTGATAGTATAGTTTTTTCACAATTGCTGCTTCCCAGAATAGGATTCTTTAAGTTAAAAGCATGGCTTAACTACTGCTATCTTTCTGTATGCCTTTATATAGTACTTCATAATTGACTCCATTAAATCATGTACTACTTCCTTAAGCTAAGTTTAACAAGAAATCTGCAATTACAGTGCATTCATGACCTTGTCCTTTTTCATCATTTTTCTGCAGAGTTTTATCATTCATGCCACCAACAAACTTTCTTTCAGGTGGTCTTACATCATATTTCCTAATATCGATAAAAATAGTAAATATGACAGGAACAAAAATCAGTCTGCTCAGAACACTGATGCTATAAATTTGCAATAACAGCTCCCTGTTAGCAGCAGCATTGCTAGAGTGCCTTTTAACCAGTTTTAATCCATTTCATACACACAAAGTTACTTTCTACTATCCCATTTTCTTTATTAAGGTACTATAAGGTACAGCAACACATGCTTTGAAAGTCCTAACCACATCTGCACTACTACCTTTAGCAACAAATTTTATAATCTCATCAAAAAGATATGAGATTACTTTGACAGGATTCATTTCCCATAAATCCATTTTGATTGGCAGTAATTATATTTCCCTTCTTTAATTTTTTATTAATCAAATCCCATATCAGTTTTTCTATTATTTCACCTGAAAATGGTATAAGAATGACAGGGCTATAATTACTTAGGTTGTCCCATTCACACCTTTTAAATTTGAAAGCATATTTAAACACAAGCATTTTTTTCATTCAGGCTTCTGGCACTTCAAAACAAATGTAAAACTCTGTGGAAAATACCTGGCTCATGTTTGAAACTTTTGTAGACATATTGCCTGCATTTTCTCCCTGGTCATAAGAATGGCTGTATTGATACAGAAGCTCTCTGGTTTGGTGTCCTGGATCTAGCAGCAGACATTGAAGAAAGTAGAGTAAGAAGCCTAAATCCAAGAGCCAGTCTGTCCAGCCTGTTCTTCCAGCTCATGGTAATTTGAGGTTCTGCGACCTCCTCTGGCAGGCTCTGCACCTGCATCCTTGTGTGCACAGCCCCAGGGTTTTTCTTTCCATGAATTTTTCCAATGTATTGCTAACATAATTTTGATTTCTAATCACCTTACCATTCTCTGGCAATGAGATCCCAGCAGTAACTACACATTGCATACATTACTTGTTTAAGCCCACTGCTCAAATAGATCCTTTGATGACCTGTTCTCACACAGGTATCAGTCATTCTGTGTTTACCACCTCCATTCCAGTGGTGATTTTGCTGACCCATTCCACATTCCTCTAGGCCCATCTCTTAAGAGCCACAGCGGACTAAATCTTCTATCCATCCCATGGAACCTGCTCCATGACTATCAGCAGTGCCTCATGCCTTGGATTCCCTCCGATTCTCCCATCTATTTTAGAGGTGGGCACCCAAACTGTGTTTTGTTTGCAGGATGCTAGCAGATCACAGATTTGCTGCGACACACACATCGTTTTGTGTTTGGTTGTCCTGTTTCCTAATTAATCTTTAGATCTTTGTCTTTTGCACCACCTCTGAACACTAATCTGACATCTTGACACAGGTAGTCATGTTTTTTCCTCAATTTACTGTTTTGGTAGCAGCTCTTTATCTTGCTGAGCTGTTCCTGCATCGCATTGTTTATCTGACTGTCACTACATCTGGAATTGACAGCGCTGCCAAGTCAAATTACAGTCGTCATGCTTGATATATGACTCAAAACTTCAAACCCATTACCAAGCCCTTCTCTGGACAAACTGTTTCTGCCTCTAATACAACCTCCAGATGAGATGTATTTATTCACTTTTGTCAACATTGTTGAAACTTGCCATAGCAACAAAAAAGAGTTAAACTGGAGCCATGAGCAACTCTCACCATCATTGCTGAGATGTATGTATTTAAGTGTTTCCCTCTGATTTTAGCATGCCTCTAAGGGCCTGCACAGTCCGGGCAAGGGAGGCCTCAGCCATTCCAATAATTTAAATCAATCTTCTTTATCCAAGGAGCACTCTTAGTAGAACAGATGTACTCACAAGTATGCTTGCCTATGCAGCACCCTTCTGGGTTCTGCATGTATTGTCTAGGGTCTTTATGCCTATGGTCCTGCATTATAGCTGTTCTCCACTTGCCCGTAGTTTGTAATGCAACAGAAAGACTGACTGCGGTACTGACTTAACCAAGCTAATTTTGGAGCTAAACATTAAGATGGAGGCCAGTAGCTGAGGAAGATGAACGTGAGCTGAGAGGTAGATCTTGCGTGATCACCTGACTGCTCCCATCCATCACATTTGCTCCTATGGAAATTATATGAGCAGATCTTTGTTCACTAACAGCTCTTTTTTAAATCTCTGGCAATTAGGAAGAGTGCATCAGGCAGTGGATATGCAGTAACAGAGAGAGAAAAACCTTCTGTTTTTCTCTCTGTCTTAATTGCCTCTGTATTTATGGGATTTAGTAATAGCAGCGAAAATCTTCCTGGCACCATGTGAATGCTTTTTTCCTTCCTTCTCTGAATGACTGGCTTGTTCTTTCTGTGCTGTTTCCTTCCTCTGTGAAGAAGGCACTTTGCTCTCTGTGACCAGACAACTGCCCTCCCTTGCTGCACAAACTCTCACTGCCACCTGGTATGCCATTCTACGGATGCTCAAAAGAAATAAGCCCTATTAGCTTTATATTTCCTCATAAAAAAAAATCTCTCTGTGAGATGGGAAAGGGTACAGTTGTACTTCCTGAATGAACATTCTTGCCTTGGGGGCAAAAAGTAAGTCCCAAGACAAAGGGGCTTAAATGACAAGGCACCACTCAAAGTCATTCCCATTTACAGCTGTTGCTGCCTACAACAGATTTTCCCAAGGGTCTTCATTTAGCTGCAGTTCATTCAGAGGGTCAGGCAGTGATGGCTGCACAACTGGCACAATACTTGCTTGTTGACCAGTCTGTAGCATAATTAGACCTAACCCTGATGGAGGCTGAACTAAAAAGGAGCAGGACTTGGCACAACAGAAAATCAAGCTACACAAACTACATGAAGAATCTTGGGAGGCCACTGGCAAAAACTCCAAAAAATCAAATACGATCAGGATTTGGCTTTTGTTCAGAGCCCTGGACACTTCAAGCTCATAAGGACCTTCATTTCCAGTAAGGTCAGAGGAACCCTTTCATCCTGCTCAATAAGAGGCTGTGCCATTTGAATAAATAGACAAAGTACTTGTACCAACTGATTCTTTAAATGCTGCCTGGTAAACAAAAGCAACTGCAGGATCTTAGTACTGCAGCAGTTACAAAAGCTCCAAGGTAAGAGGTACTTTCCTGAACAGAATTCAATTATGGTCTTAATTCTGGTTTTAATTACCTCAACAGAAATGCACCATGGCACAAAAGGCCAGCATGCTCATCCAGTATCTAGCTGGTAAAGGCACTCAGCATAGAAGAAACTCGCTCTCTTTTTCCAGGAGCTCATAGAGACTTCAACTATATAAAATATACACTTTGCCTCCCATGACACATCACTAGTCCCCAGTGGCATCTATAAGTCCTAGCAGCAAAGAGTTCCCAAGCTATCAGCAAGAAGTTTTCAGGAAGTTCTCCTGAAATTAAACAGGAAATTATCAAATAAAGCATTATTTAAAGAGCAGTATCTGTGCAAATTAAACACATTAGATGAAAAAGATGGAGCAATAATAAACAAAAAAGTCACTTTCTGTCGAGGGAAGATATATTTTCTTTGGCACATACAATTGTCAAATGCCTTGATTTTTAAAATGGAAGTTAGTTTTAGTCGATCTCTCACAAACAGCAACCATCACTTAAAAGCTATTTATACTTTTTTCTTTTTGCAAATACAAATTTCAATCATTTTTTACATTTAGAACACTCCTAAGGTAAGAACTTCAGTCCATATAAAAAGTAAGTACATTTAGGAATCCAAAGGCTGTGTCCTAATCTGCTGTTTCCAATAGAGAAACCTTGGCTCAGTGCTGCTTACCTTCTCAGACCTATGGTCATACAATATGGATTTGTTTGCTAAAGACAGCTTAGGAAAGATAACTTCATTCCCTTGCAGTGAAGATTTGGGTTATGTGCAGCACAATACCTTAGCTGTAAATATCAACCACCACACTCTGATTACCCAAAGCTATCCCATCATTTGCTACTGCCGCATCTCAGGAACCAGTTTCATTACAGAGAAGTCCTGCTTATCATGGTTGTTTGTAGTCTCCACAATTAAGTCCAAAGTGAAAAACACATAAAGTAAAATGTATTCTCTTTTCACAAACCTGTGACAGACTTTTATCATGCACATCTCATCCAGTTACTGTGCTGCCCTGTTCCCTGCAACTGGCACTTCTGAATGAGTCTTCCACGTTTCATTTATTCCTTGGGGGAAATAGTACATTGGCAGCCTGCCTGTCCCAGGAGTTAAAAACACTTTCTAGGGTGCTTGGAATATTTCTAGGAATTACAAAGCATAGGGAATGGAGTGTGACAACTGCTCTAACTTTTAATATTCTTGCTTTTGAAGTTGCATGTATTTTATTATAAGCATGCTATACTCAACTGACAAACATTAGAGAAGTTCCTTGTATGAAATCATTAAGTTAAGAGAAGGCTGCAGGCATAACAACAGTGATTTTTATAACAATCATCTGGAAATTGTTCAGCTTCTCTAAGGTAATGTGTTCTCTAAGATCCTGAAGCCCCTAAAAGTAGCTCTTGCTTTCTCTCTTTTTCCCCTGGAAGAAAAGATGCATACTGACAAGAAAAACAATCAAAGCTTTTTTTTTTAACTCTCCCTTCCCTCTCATCTATTAGCCATCCAGTTTAAGCACAGGAGCATATTTCACAATCCATTTCCCTCCACCAACTCTCCATAATCTTAATGCTCACAGCATAACTGAATAATAACCATGTTTTCCTATATCCCGTAGCTGGGAATAAGTGAAGAAAGTAGATTTGGTTGGTTGTAGAAAAACTTCGTGCTAACTAAAAATAGATGTTTACCTCAATCCTCTGCCACTTCTCAAAGAAGTTTGAATTACTTTCATGTGGCCGAGGTTTGCCAGCAATGGCAGCCACCGTTTTGAGTGTCATGAAAATCAGATAAAGTATCAGCCTCAATGATGCTGTGGCTGAACCAGCAACAGAAAAGTCTCCTTGTATAATTGTTCATTTAAGATACAGCATCTCATCCAAAGAGTTGTGAATAACAAGCCCAGATAAAATTAGAAATGTTACACAAGGAACAGCAATTAGTACCAGACTTCCTCCAGAGGCTTCAAAAGGCAATTCAAGAAGCCCTTGGCTGGAACACCAACCCAACACCATGAACATCACCAACATTTATGGAGAGTACATCTCCAGCAGTCACTGAATTGCCGTTACTATTTTCAACATAAGAACGAAGTATCTCCTGTCTCCCTAATGGTGATCCAACTCAAATGTCTCTAGAACACTGAGTAGCAAACAGGAAATTAGAGTTGTTTTTTAATCAAAACAACCAGAACTGGCTTCTTGTGCCAATGTAAAACTGTGTCCCTCCAAAATATTTTGTATCACTAACATTATGTATCACTCCTTGAAAAGGTGCAGAGAGGGGCACTGTACAAGTACACCTCCGAGGCTCATACAGAGGACAAACATACTTTGCAAAGCTCTTGAAAGAATTTGCAGCAGTGATGTCAGGAGAAAGGGTCATTCTTTTACCCCCCAGTGAGATTCTTACCCAACCTCGCTTCTACATGGTGCTAATGCCTTCTTAACTTACTACCCTCCCAGGAAAACGAAAAGAGACCAAATATCCCAAACAACCCTAAAAATTTGAAAGGGGCATGAAAAGTTTTATTCCATAAACCTGACTTTCTTAGTGACACACACACTAGAATCTCAAGGCATTTTTTATCCTTTGTGAGAGAAGAAAGAGGCACAGAGGTATGGAAGCTAAGATTAGAGGCAGCCTTGAACAGCTGTGACTCACCCAACAAACCTGAAAAAATCTATAGGAAAGCTAATCACCTAAACAAGTTTCCAAATCTTGGACACCACTGTTTTGCTTACACAAGGTCATGTTTTTTCAAACTGAGTTGGGAAAAGAAACAAGACAATTGCTTTTCTCACTAATTATAATATCAGCCAAGGTGGTATGTGATGCCTACTGCTAAACTAACTCTCCTGTATGGTTCATAAAAGCAGGTGTACCAAACACCACCTTTATATGAAGCCACACACACCTGTATTATGTTTCTAAAAGAGCAAAGTCAATGCACGTGGCACAGAATGGGCTCTGTGGCATAGGAGAGCAAATTATCATACAGTTCCCGAGAGGAAGCAAAAGTCGAATTGAACAGAAAGTGAACTGCAGCTTCAAAAACAACCTGAGCAGCCAACACCTATAATAGTGACACAGCAGTGGGGTTTGATCACAGTCTTCTAAATCTAGTCCCCAGGTAGATACTTTAAGATGAGCTATGAACAGGAGGCTGGGAATGAGCATTCTGCATGGGGGAGAGAAGGAAAAAGGGACTACTAGCTGTGAGGTTAGTAGAAGTACCAAAAAGGACAATGCAATCACATGGAGAAGAGCTGAACCTTGTCGTTGGCTCTGCAATTGGTACCTCTGCCTTAAACCTCCTGCTCCTCCTTCAGAAGTGAGTGGCAGTGATGCGCTCTCTCTGGAAAGGTGAGGTCTGGGGTAATAACAGGCATTATGAAAGGCACAAGGGCAACACTGATTTGGAAGAAGTAAGAACTGCTCGTCCTTTGGCTTGCAGCCTAGTGCCTTTCCTCAGAAACCAGGAGTGTTCTGTGGCCTTCCCGCTCACTGTCTGGCTGACAGACCAATGAGCTAGCTGCACCACATCCCACTCTCCAGCTCCCCAAATTAAGTCTAACAATTTTCTGCATTTCAGATATGTGACCATCTGTTTCCAGCCTTGTGTGAGACCTCATTGAGGGCATCATAGAGATACCACTTTCAGAAACTGTGTATCTTCTGTTTTCCTCTCTTTTAATTAAACCAGCATCTAAAAGGTTTTCAATGTATTTGCCTTCCCTCCCCCCCCACCCCCGCTCAGGAGGCTTATCTGGGTTCCTTCCCACTCTCTTTAAGATAAATCTTACACTAAACACTCTAATGCATTGATTTGAAAAGCTGTCTATGCACCATAAAGCAAATAACAGATCTTTTCTAGAATCCATCTCACCAACTAGAAAATTTCACACCTGGTCTGCTGGCCAGCCTTACTTCATCCCCTCTGCATAGGCATGAATATTAAAAGATAAGTAAACTGTAAAGAACACATTACACAAAATACCTTACACTGCAAATAACTATATTAAAAACTCATGAGTCTTGAATTAAGTCAGCTCATGCCTATGTTTTTGTTATTCACCAACTCCAACAGCACATATTTAGCCTTCAAAAAAACACACCAAAACAGATTATATAAAATAAGAATTAAATGTTGAGGGGAATAGAATTTGCTTTTGAGTGTACATACTACCCTGCTTGCACGTGCAGCTCTGAGGACTACAAAACTATTTCATTTGTAAAAGAAAGTAAAGATTCGCTTTTCTCCAGAAACCCAAAAGCAAAGCATCAAAATGGTATGAGAATTACAAATAATTCAGCAGCTGGCAAGACTGGATGGAGCATGACTGATACAGATGGAAATTTCAGTGGTCAAACTCTAACAAGTCTCTGCTGAGCATGTACAGACTGAGATTTTTCAGAAGCTTGCAATTTGGCCATATCCAGGTGCATATGAACTGAGATGGCAAAAGGTAAATCCCTGAAACCAATGTTATTTTACCAGCCAAATTCCAATTTTCCAAACCACATAAATGCTGAATTTTTATTCAAAACAGAGAGGAACTTTTGGGGTTTTTTAATGAGTAAGACAACATATGTTTCTCTAATCTCTGGACTTCTTTAGTTGAAATTTTCAAAAATATTCTGCCCTGGGCTAAAACTCATCACAAACAACTTCAAACCAAATGGATGCAGTTTGGCAAACTGATAAGCAATGGAAAATTACATTGGATAATAAAAATGCTAGGCACTTCAGTGATAAGCAATTGCATCAGCTTTGCATAGGACGTGTCTGTCTCCAGCTGTCTCTCTTCAGACCAAATTTAAACACACAGAGACAGGTACAGTTCATCTGAAATAATTTTATTGGGTTTTTTTCTTCAGTCATTCTCACCAGATGGGAATACAACTGGCTGTCTGTGCTAACTGCATGTGTGTAGCGTGCACTTGTATTTTGTAGGAAAGTCAGGCATAAAGCAGCAGCATTTATTCTTGCTGCTGCTGTCCCTGCCTTTTAAGTTATAATTTCTGAAAAGGACTGAAAGGTAATGGAAAAGGTACAGAAGAAAGGATTGTGATAGCTGGGCAGTGCAGTCTCCTGGCCTATTTTGTCTGGTTCTGTTTTAGGTTCTTGACCATGGGAATTTCTCTTCCTCTGCTGAACGGCAGCAAACTCTCTTTCTGACAATGACTGCTGATGCTCTGATTTGCCTTCCAGGATGCTGCCTGTGAGGGGGCTAAGCAGCAGAGAAAAGGAGAGTTTAGATAGAGCTCATAATTTACCAAGGAGGGAGATGGAGGCCAGTCTTCCTGAGGAGAATTGTATTAAGCTCCTCAAAGGAAGCAGCTTTGCTGGAGAGCCATGGAAATAATCAGGAGCTGGAAGACCCGAGTCCCCCTTTCCTGCTCAGCCACTTACATGCTGTGTGGCAAGTTGTAACGCCTTGTGATAAAATGGGAATAGGAGTAACCCACATTATGAGCATGCATACGCACACATGCAAGAGGGGACCAAATTTCTTGTGTACACAGAAATAAGTACACTTATTTCTTCCCAAGAGAACCTTCAGAAGAAGAGCAACATTACTGGTATGTTCTGTCCATTCTGCCCACTGCCTTGCAGATAATATATGATCAAACACTTTCAATTTAAGACACCTTTCAATTCATAGAGCATATTTTTTCCCTTCAATTCTTCTGCTGGTCTCTCAGTGCCACTCTCTATCCCCCATTACCACTCTGCAACCCTCAAACTACACTGCCTGATTTACTTTGCGTAACTTCTGCCTCCTACAGCTCTAGGACCCTTCCTTCTCTTCATGCCCAGCATCACACTTCTGCTCACCTCCTGTTCCCAGAACCTTTCACGTGCTGCAGTCCTTTGGTCCCTTTCCTTCCACATTTTGTGCTGCCCTCCCCCCATTCACAGTCACAGACACACGCACACAAACAAAGTGCCTTCTGCCTATTAAACACTTCCATTCTGCAAAACCTCACAATTAAAACTAATCCTTATCTTGCAAATAAGCTGAAAATGAAAGCAGTGCCTTAGAAAGCTTTCCACTTAATGAGCAGCTTTGCTGTGGCCCTCACCATTCCCCATCCTCTCTGCTCTCTGAGCGAGATGAAGATCAGACCCCCTGCAGTTCCTTACTGTAAACATCAATTCAGGAGGTCACTTACATATTAATGCTGACCCCGTTCCTGGCACCTTTGCTGATACAGAGCAGCCCCCCATCAGTCCCACTAGCATCAAGTGTTTTAAAAGAAGCTGATTCTTAATGTAGGTATGGGTGGTGGAAGCTGACCTCCATCAATACTCCTCTCTTGCTCACCTGCTCTCAGAATGTGACCAGCCCTTGCCAGCACCAGACTGCATTACACACACATGCCTGTTTGTTTCTCCCTCACATAAGTACATGCCCATGACCAAGGGAAGCACTGTACCCACACAAATAAGACCAGCCTCACAAAGCAGCAAATGTCTGAAACCTAGTGTTTGTAAAAGCATTCAGGTATGACTGTCATGGACTGTAAGACAACATAACAGACAGAGCGACCTCTTGCAAACACACTTGCTTCACGCTTACAACCCCCAAGTACAGAGAAATATCCCCAATCCCAGAGGAATGCAAATCCACCCTTCATGCCCCATGCCCTCTCTCGATGCATTTACACATCCCTCGCGCTAGGCTGCACTTGCCAGTTTGAATTGGCGAGCAGCCAGCACCACCAGCAGCCCTGTCCTTTCCCCTACAGAGCCACCAACTCCCAGACCACAACACTGCAGCGGAATACGTTAAAATGAATCTGAAATGCCAGCTGCCCGTGGTACCTAACACACTCTAGGCAAACCAGTGGGGCTTCATGATAGAGAGGAAAATTCCAAGCACAGAGCTTGGAAAAGCAATGCCTGAGAAGATACGTGGAGGATGCACTTTGTCCACCAGTGCTGAACCTAACCTCCCACACCATCATCTTTAGCAAGCTGTCAGCTGGAAAAGCAAAGTTTTTGCTGGTTGAGGAATAGCACAGGGAAAGCTCACTAGAATGTGAACTACTCCACAACTCTGAACTCGCTTGTTAGATTTCAGGAAATACGCGCTTAGGATAAAAGCCCCTCTCACCACTATCCATTCACCTAGACTCATTTCTGCTTAGATATGCTCACCCCAGCTCCCAATAAACTAGTCTCAGGTTGCCCTTGGCCTTCATGGGGCCAAGTACATGCAGAACTGGAACTGGTTAGGTGTGGGTCCCAACCCTGGCAGGTGGGTACCCGCACTGCCAGTCATACCAAGGGTAGATAGCAAGGCTCACTTGTGGAGCATGACTGAGGGCATGAGTGCAAAGATTTATAAAAAAACTTACATTTGTGAGCAAGTTGCACCTGCCTCTTACTCTGGACAACTCATATTTGTTGTTTTTTCATTTCCTGAATCTCAGGAGGAAATCACCTTGATGGAAGCTGGGCAATTTTGTGCTTGCTACACAGAAAATATAATGAGATACACCTCAGGGTCAGAACAGAACATGTAACAGAGTGGCACTACCTAGGCCTGCTGAGGACACTTCTCATCTTTCGTTCGCAAGATTTCCAGGCAAGGAGAAGTCTTGCCTGCTATCATCTGGGCTGCATATTTGCCCAGGCTTTCATTTTAAATTAAAGAATTTAGACTTGCTAGCTAAATATACATATGTGTGTGATAGTGGGATTCTTTTTGATATTTCAACTGTTTTTATAGTAAGAAATGAGGATTAAAACCAGCATCTGAGATCCATGCCTGTTTCCATTCCAAGGAACTCAGTACACCCTTTCATTCCTCTGACTCGACATCAAAGCAGTTTATTCTTCACACACTCTTCTATATCCTGGGCTGCTCTGCCATCTTCCCTCCCTCTATCCCAGCACAGGGCTCCTATGCCAGCTTTGCCCCTGACCCACAGTTTTATCCTACAGTTTGTCCTGGGGATCCCACAGGGCTCTGTCAATATCCCACCCGCTACTATAGTGCCTTTGGCTTTTCCTCAATTAAGACAGCCAATCATGCCTAATTGTTCCCAGTTCTGTGATGGCTTAGTGATGTGAATAAATGTCCCCTCGGGACTATGCTGCATCCACTCAAATCATTCACTTGTGATCTAAACACAAAGGGCATCTAGGTCCTCTAATATGAAAGGCTGCTACATACAACAGATAATGACATTTAGCTGGAAAAAGATTTATTTTAGTAACACAGTTACATTTGTAACTAAGATGTACCAGAAGCTTGGTGTTTTCCACCAGAGGCATTCATGAAACAGCGTCTCCCACACCCCTCACCAACCAGCTGGATGAAGTTGAAACTGTGAATTCTCTTAGAAAAACAAATAAGGGAAACTAGATCCCTGTCTCTTGGTATTTGTCATTCAGAAACATACTTGCTTTTACAGATTCACCTGGAATTTGGTCTGAATTCTTACACTCCCCCATCTTCAGCATACCAGGAGACCAGTTCTCCTCCATCAACAGTGGGCAGCTCCACTGCCCCTCCCAGTCTGCCCAAAAAGTCAGTATTTCTGACGCTCTGATAGCAACCTGACCCCAGAGGAAGCAAACCAAGCCACAGCTACTGCAGCATCTTGGGAAGTGCTCCCAGAATGGGCTGGAGGGAGCACACTGGAGCAAGGACCCAGCTTAAAGAACTGAACCATACTTGGGAAAAGCATATCTTCCTCATCCACATGCCCTGCTCCACCATTAAGCAACTCAAGATGTGCACTCAGTGTCCACAAAGCTCTACCTTCATATTTCTGTTTTGATCACTTTCTAGTCTACAGCAAGGACATTTGAGGGACTTGACCCTTGTTCTCAGTCAAACCAGCACCTCTAAAAGACAAGGCAGTCAATTTGTCTGGGGCTGTGACACAGACTTATATCCCATGTAGATTTCTGGTGATACAGGTACCAGCTCACTCCACTCTCCCAGCCTCAATCCTCCGTAGGCCCACTCATGCACAATGCTCATGAAAAATATATCACTTTTTCTCCTTGTAACCTAGCATATGTGAGCTTGCAGGGGGTCGCATGTAGTCACAGCACCCACATGGCCTACAGCAAAGCAAAACATGATGTCTCTGCTTTGCTTCCTTCATCTCTTTCTCCATCTTCCTGACCACCCAGCAGTCAGCAGGCAACAGCAGCTTTGTAAGGTTAAAAGTGGTGAGAAGTAGCTTTGTCTTTCACATATTGTGATCAATATTTACTGAAGCAATAAAAGAGTTCTGAAACTGCAATGCTGGCATGATAAAGAAGCCAGAGAGAGCAAAACCGCATTTAAAGTTGTCAGAGGGACATGACAACCAGCCAATGATTAGTTCGAGACTATCAGATTTCTTTCTTCATTTATTTTGCCAGAGTAGTATGCTAGGTAAAACACTGACTAATAACTCAGTCAGGGCCTGGCTGTAGTCTGGGGAGACAAGTGTTTTTCAAACAAACATCTCTCTTTTGCATACCCAGGTTTGGAGGGCAACCTTTTCTCGTGAAGGTGCACTGGAGCACATTTCCCTGTTCACATCAGCTCCTCTCTTTGTCTGACATCCTGGGCAATGCCATTTGTTTGCCCTTTGTGGCCTTCTCAGACAGTGTTTTTGTCATACATTCTCCTGATCAAAGGATTTTGCTGCTGGTAATTTTTCTGCTTTCTCAATATTTCTTTTTTTCAAGTCAGTTCAGCAAGCAAGCTGCTGGTGTTGCTCTGAAGCAGGGTAAATTCTGGGCTCTTTTGGACTTGATCTTGGCCTGCAAGCCACATCACCTTGGCTGCACTCCACCACCTCTCCAAAGCACTGCAAGGGGCCTCCAGGCAAAGATGTTTCCTGTAGTGCAACCTCAACTTCATCAGATAAAAAAAATAAGCTACACAACAACAGAAAAACACCACACAGGCCAACTCCTCAACAAACCAACTCTTTTGTTATCTATTATCAGATAACAATGATAGGGATAGATTTTGGTGAGTAAATTACAAAAAAGACAGTGTAGCTCGAGTTGTTAGATGAGGAAAAAGCAGAGACAGGAGTGGCAAAGAATTTGCATAATCCTGTTCAGAGAAACTCAAGAGTTCCTCATAGCTTGTCCAATGCCAGAACACGAGATTGAGAATTTGACATTTCCACATTTGGGGGATAACCTCAGAATTCCCATGATAGTTTGGCCATCAGAAAACAAACCAAACACATTAAGGATCTTTGCAAGGTCCTCTAACATACACATCATCTGCTTCCTCCTACATAAATTACACTGCTATTAGTATTGCTCAATGAAGAGCATGAAACAAATTGAGCCTCTAGCCACTTCCAGTAGATAAGGGTAGTTAACCATTCTAAGCCAAATGCACATCTTTTGCAATGAAAATGAAATTACTGGAATTCATCTGGGAGTCAGAGCCTCCCAGGGACCACATTTTTGTTCTGCTTGGTCTCTAGATTAGACCAGCTATTGGTGAGGGGAATCCTGTAAAGAACATGAGCACAGAAAAATGTTGTGAAGAATATTTGTAAAGGGGAAAGGAAAGAAACTTCAGAGGCCAAACCATGTGATACAGGAAAAAAAACCTCTCTGCTTTCTTTCCATAATCACAGTAGACTGGGGAAAAAGACAAGGCATTCTTGTGCACAATGCCCATTCCTTCCATGGGCCATCTGAGCTCACAGAAAAGCAAAGATAACAGCCAGAAAACTGGACTAGGAGGTAGATGAGAACTGAAAATCAGATGCTTGTCCTGCAGAAGCAGACCTTCTAAGAGGGGCACTGCAAAAAGAAAATAGACTTGGATGATCCAAGAAAGATGCTGTGACATGAGAAAAAACTAAGAGCCATTGGAAGGAAGGATACAGTATTGACAACAAAAATGAATCTGAGTGGAAGAGGAGAGAGAGAGGCAAGAAGGGCTCTCACACCAATCCCCCTTGCTCCTGTGTTCTGTCTTACTGCTGGAGATCAAATCCCAGCATTGTGTCAGAAAAAAAAAATGCTTAGATCTGTGGATGAAGAAGAGAGTGCACAGGCACTAGTTTCTCCAGTATCTTAAGAAAGTTAGGCTACACAAAATTCCCTGCAATTACAACCTTCCTGAACACACACACACACCCAAATGCATACAGCATCCTCCTCCTTTTTGCAAAAACAAAGTATGTTGCTGCAGCTCTCCATTCCCCACCAGGAGCTGTGTTCCCCTGCTTTTTGTGCCCTCCCTCTATCCTCCTTCATTCCTTTTTCATTCCACTCATCATTATCCTTGCTTCTTTCCATGCATTCATCTCCTTTCACCTGATTTGCTATTCTCCTTCTTCCATTCAAGCTCCTCCTAATATGTTTCTCTGTTTTCCAAACAATTGAGGGGCCATGTGTATCTGGCAACCATCTGGCACAGAAGACTGAATGGAGAAGTAACCAAAGTGAGATCACTGCTTTACCCAGACTAACCACTGGAACAGTATGGGAAATGAGCACTGGTCAGATCTGCTCCCAGATGTGGGGCTGAGGTCAAGGATTCACCACCTTGCGCACCAATTCAGGGCAACTCAGTCAATTTCATTGATTTTTGACAGTTTCCCCATTTGCAAAAAGAAGGGGTTAACTAATCCTACCTACAATAATAATAGAAAGGAGATGGAAGAGAGTGGAGTGCAGACATCTACAGGGGATTAGAAAGAAGTTAGAAGTTGACAGGGCAATGCCAAGGAGACAGATAGAAAGAAGGCAAGATGCCTGGACTAACTGAAGTCAATATGAAGACATGGTGCACATCAGCCACAATACTTCTTGCTTCATGCCACAGTTCTGGCTACTTCAGGCTCATTATACAAGCTAATTTCAGTACTACATCTGTTGCCACTCCCTTCTAAGCCCTGATTAACATCAATTCTTGAAAAAGCCTCAAGACTGCCTTGTGAGCACCACCCACTCCCATATGGAAGGGGACAATAACCCAACCAATTTACAACCCTGGAGCACACAGCTAACCTGACCTCCAACACAGCAGCTTCTCATAGATCTCCAACAAGGTCACTGCCTGTGTTTTTTTAGTTCCACTTTTTGCGGCCCATTGGTAAGCTGCTCTCTCCTGTGCAAAAGCTGCCAGCAAGAGCCAGCAAGCAAGTGTGGCTGCTAGTTCCCAGGGGGCAGATGGTAATGCCATGCTGAAGATAGTAGGAGGGGAACTTATATCCAAGTCAATTAGGATTAATGCAATATGGGAAAGTATTAGTTCTGGAGCTGTAGGTTTCTCCATTAGAGATTGAAGGCAGATTGGGAAGGGAGGGGAGGAAGAAAAGGAAGACAAGCTAGCAAAGCCAGTGTTTTGGCTCCCCAGTGCTTTTCCTCCATTCTCTGTTTTTTTGGGAAGTGATGAGGTGTGTATCTAAGACATAACACTCTGGAGGTTGTCAGTAGATCCAAACCCCATTAAAGTAGTAGTTTTCTTGCTCTCCTTTCCATCTCTTTTGCTCCATACGTTATGCGCTGAAGGTGGCCTGGCGTGTTATCAATGGAAAAGACATTTTTCAAAAGGAAACATCACAGGATTAAACCCTTTGCATTCAACTTCTCTGAACTAAGGAGAGTTCATTTTTAATGCTGTGGATGACAAGAATGACAGTAAGGTTAAGTGGTAGCTAGCCCTGTGAGAAAGGCAAGCAAGCAGGTGGAGGAGTAGGTAAACTAGATACACTCAATAAGCTGGGCAGTAGAGAAGCAATCAACAAGACAGAGAAGTAACATGGTTAGAAAACAAAGGAATTCTGCCTTTTTGCTAAGTCAAAGGGAGCAACCATGGGAGCAATTTTAAGAGAAGAACTGGATGAGGAAGGCATCTTCCCCTTCTGAGGACACCTGCACAACAGAATCCATATCCAAATCCTTTGCAGTGACCACCCCCTCTCCTTTATCTACTGTAGATACCCAGAATACAAGCTCTTAGGATGCAGCTTGCCCCCTCCCTGCTTAGTACTTCCTACACAGTGAGGATCTGTTCTCATCTACATCTCCACAGCATTATAACCAAATTCCAGGATCTGCACAGAGGACATCAGAGGAACTGGGGGCCAGAACCATGCCATCAGCTTCTCTTCAAACAAGTGTAATCTAAATTATAGAGCTGGAGGAGGCATTCCTAAAATGGTGAAGTTCAACAGCTCTGCATTTGCTCTCAGTCCTGACCCTTGAGGGTATAGCAGCAGATTTTTCTTCCCCCTTTCAGTACCTCCTCATACACCTGCACTAAAATGTTCCAAAATCCATTGTGCCTTCCTTAGGCAATATCCCTGTGAGGTCAGTGCGTCATGGAACTGCTGCACTGCAGGCCAGGATGAAATAGGCACAAATGAGCCCTCAGCCTTTGCAGGAGAAAAGGACCTGTCAATATTATTTGCCTGTAAAGTGCCACACATGCTGGAGGTGCTTTATAAATAAGTCAATAAGCAAACAGCATCAAATTACAAAGAGAAATGAATGATAACCCTCTTTCCTCTCTCTAAAGAAATAAATAAGGGTCAGAAGCATAAATTATATGTATTTCAAAATCCATCAGGAAGCCATATTTTGACAATCTGGAGATGCAGAGGAGGGTCTCAAAACATTTCCCTCCTTTGGAGCAACAGTGGATGGCAAAGTACACTGAGAATGGTTCCAAGTCTGTGATTTCAAGAGACCAGTTATATTTTCAGTAGCTGTGTTAATTGCTAAAACATCCAATTATGTGCACTTGTACCTAACATGCTAGCAGATACCTCCTTATTCCAGGTTTGAGCTGCTGCAGTTAGCAGTTCCCTGAACCTCTACCGTGTACTGTTTGAGCATAAGAGGTAGTCCTACAGAAGGCAATGGGGCAATTCAACTCATCAAAACAAGGCAGATACATATGTATTTCCCAGGAGTAGGGCCTCGAAGAGAAGCAAAGCAAAAAAAAAACCAAAAAACTGTGTTTCCTGGTGCTTACAAAGCCACACAAAGCACCATCTTGTGAGTACCCAAGCAAAATCAGGGATGTCACAACCTCTAAATCTAGCTAACAGTGTTACTTCAACTCAGCACTAAAGGGGGCAAGGCAGAGGAAGGAAAGATTTAGAAAATTGTCTTTTTTTGTGATTATTATTTTAATGGAAAAGTGTTGTAGTTTGAAATCCATTATTTCCCTGCAGTGTTTGCAACTCTAATACAGCAGCCCCAGCTGTTATCTTAATGCTTATATAGAAACTACAGGTGTGCCTGAACATAAACAAAACAGGAAAGGGATGGAAAGCTAAATAGTGACAAGGGAAAAGAGTAGGGACAAGCATCCTGCAATCACAACGTTCAGGGACTTCTGACAGTTTGCAAGGCTCACCTGCCACAGCAGTGCCCTGCCTTGCTGCCCTGGTGCTAGAACAGCACCTACAAAAAGTGGGGTTGCCAGGAGGAGCTGCAGACACTTGGAGAATCCAGCTAAATCTCTTCACCCAGCCAAGGCTGCCTCATTGGTGAAGCCACCATCAGCACTTCCTCACCCTCTTGACAACAGCACCCGGGACAGAGGCATTCTCTGAGCTTAGTTTAGGAACTGCTGCACTCTTTTCTGTTTTGGGTGTCTAGAACCTGCCACTTATTTTTGCCCTAGGAAGCCTCGAACAATCCCAGCTCCAAGGCACATCCTTGAGGAAGTGGTACTTGCTCCTAAGAAAAATGCCTTGAAGCCCAGACTGCTTGTCTCAGGGACTTGAAATAAAGATCCTTGAAATAAAGACAGTATCATCAAAGAGGTACCAACAAGGGAAGCATACCATTGCATGGCTATAAAGCTTAAACGTGACTGTCCTGAATTGTGCTTCAAGGGAGAGAGAAACGGAAGCACTCTGCCCAGCTTTATAGTGCACACCCTTCAAAATGCACACCGTAAACCTTCCCCACCAAGAGCATTAACCAGGGAAAACAGAGGAGATTTACACAGTACTTCCACTTTGTAAAATCTAAGATTTCAGCAGTAGGTAAAGGAACCTTAAAACCTTAGCTTGGTAGTACAAGACAAAATCAGAAGCCACAAAGGCATCGAATGCATTCAGATTCCTAACAGCAGATCAGATAGTGTGTGCAACACAAAAGGAAATAGCACTGTCTCTTCTCATATTATTATTTATGTATATATTTGTGTAGCTAAATGGCAAAAGCTTGCCTTTAAGGAAAACGACACACCGAGGATGTTTACTCAGTTTTTGTTATTACTTTAAATGCATTTCTATTTGATTTCATTACTCAATATGTATTTTCTTTTTCCAGTTACACTTGGGAGACAGGTACAACATACACACAATTGTACTTTAGTGTTGTGACAACCAGCATCGGAGTTGTGGAAATATCCATTTCAAAACCTGCCTCGGTGCAATCAATCAAATTCTCCACTGCAATACAGAAAAAATAAACAAGGCTATTGGTCTGCAGCTCCTGGTTGGGCAAATGAAGTGTAGAACGTGGATGACTATGGGGAAGAGAAAAAGAGGGGTGCCAGAATGAAAGATTATTTCAATGGCTCAAAGATCGTAAAGAGTCTCAGAGGGCATTAAAGAATAAAACAATATATTAAAATTGCAAGGAAGCAAAGCAAAAAAGGCAATTATCTTGATACCCATAAGAATGGGTGGGCCATGTAGCATTAAAGCCTTGAGCACCATACTTACGTCAAAAGACAGAAACACCAGGAAAACTGCGCTACATTATTTCAAAGGCAATGACCTTGAGAAGTTGGTATGCTCAGCATCTCTATCTCTACCCTATATGTTAGACACAAGGTTGCTGCAGACAGAAAAGTTCATGCTTGGAGGCAGTCTCTCCTCTTGGGATGCACTTATTCCCATCAGTTTCAAAACCTTGTGGAGGTCTCTGTGCAGAGTGGTTTTTTCCTATTCTGTGATGAGAGGTTCTTCAAAGCTTTAGCTTTCAAGCCCTTGATTTTCCCAGTAAAGCATTTTCTGGGAGTAACTTGGCCTGACTTTTAAAGGACTCTAGCTGAGACGGGGTGTGTGTGTATGTGAGTGTGTAACATTCATACACGTGGGGGGAATTCTACTCTGTATATACTGGCACCGACTATATTCATTCAACATGTCTATGTTTCTGGTTAGGCAGAAATAGACCCCAAATCCCTCTAAGCAAAACTCAGCAAGAGCGTATGTTCAGGAGCACACTGACAATTAAATGTGAATTTCATGCCATCTCACAGTACAACAGAGGCGACTGAAAACCATTTGCCTAGTTCAAGAAAGAAAAAACAAGCAACCCCAAAACTACATAAAACTCTATCACTGAAATTTGGACAAAACCTCCCATTGTAATAGCACTGTGTGTGTATTTTATATATATATATGTTTCTTTACTTCAAGCACGAAAAATGTCAGCCCAGAGGGAAGTGTTTGAGAAAGTTACAAAGCAGGCACTGGGCTCCGTACTTGTTTGCTCACTGTGTTCAGATTTTTATTATTTTTCTAATATTTTTTGATGGAAGTGTTGCAGCTTTTTGCTTTCATTTTGAAAGAAAATGTGAAGCTGACATATTTGACATATCAGTGCTTACCTGAGTTTTCAAGGGAGACTGAAGCAATACCTAAGGAGACAAATCACCTTGTTCTACCTGCTCCTTAGCACACCCAAGTCTTACCAGCTCCTTTCCTGCCTTCATCTCTAAGCTTATTGTCTGTGCTACTTATGAGAGCTGCTGGGATTTCTTTTCCCTCTCTTCCATCCCAGACCTCCTTGGCTACAGCTCACAGCTCTTGAAATCAATGTAAACAATCTCACCAGATCATTTCAATCCTTAAGAAACTGTCTCAAAAGAGTCTATAAGGACTAGCTGGAGAAGTGTGTTAAGTAGGCAAAATGCATGTTTTAGAGCCCCTTCTGATATAAAGGGGAACACGACTTGGCTCTTTCACAACACAAGCACTGATGATGGAAAGCTACATGGGACCATCGTAGGCCAAGCTACAGTATTACTGCTAGACCCTGGCAATACAAATGCAACCTGAAAGAAAAGTTCTTTACCATGGCCTTTAGAAATTGGCTTAATAAAAGAACATGTCTTACTATGAATGCATTTCACACAAAATTCTGCAATTCTCTTGCTTTCCAAAGGCTTTTTCCATATTGCAAAAATTAGATCAAGCACTGGAGATAATACATACATGAATAGTATCCAATTCTCTCTTGCCCTCTCCCCCTCTTCTCTACTTTATTTTTCCAAGTGAACTTGCTTCAAGACTCTTGCCCTGGCATCTTCACGCAGAAGGGATTCAGACAGCTGGGTGAGCTAGTTGTTCCAAGCATTTGCTTAAGGGGGTATAGTAATGAAACTTCAATTTTGTTCTTGCTGTGCCCTACAGCCCCCATACATTAGCATAGAAAACAGTTTTACAAAACAGAAGACGGGAGTCCATCAGTACCATAAAACCAGCTGTTATTTCTCCAGCAAGTGCCAGAAGAGGGCAGACAGAAAGGGTGGGCGAAAAAGAAGGCACAATTGGTTTTATGACTGAAACACAAACTCCTCCCTCTCATGCCTGAATGTGTCTATTTCCTTCTTTTGTTTTTCTTGTCCCACCTATTTTTCTCCTCATAGATATCAAATGCAGATCTGGCTTTTATTCTCCTTTGTTAGCGTGTAGAGAGGGATACAGGAGTAATCCTATTAAGTGAAGGTCAATATGTTCTCTGTGTAAGAGAACATGTAAGAAATGGTTCTTCAGGACTCCTTGGTCCTCAGCATAACACTCTGGCTTCAAGCTCCACTTTAGTATTATCTCTTGTCTTAAATTCCTTTGGCAGAACACTTAGCAAAGTCATAGACACAATAATCCTGTGAGGAGGATGGTAGTTGAGGTAGAATTCAGTCTGAGATTGAATCTCCCACGTGTAGGTCAAACCTCCTTCTGCAGTTAATGAAGACTCAGTCCTTAGAGGCACTAAGGTCAAAAGGTTAATTCAGCTGATCAGGAGATGACTGCCCCAGGATGAGTTGAATTAAATTCCTAGCCTCAACTAACTGCACTGAGCATCTTTCTGCTATAATGGGTGTCAAGACACCAACTTACATCTAGATACCTTCAGGAAGTCCCCTAAATTCACACATTTTAATCCGGAGCTAACCCTTATTCCAGGAATCAAGGAAACCTCGGCTTTTTTGTGACCCAGAATAAGAGATCTATATCATTAACTTTCCAAATCCTCTCTTTGGGGAATAAGTGCTTTAATGAATTGAGAACACAGAGACAGACACACAGCAACACAGAAGAACTTGGAAATACTTGTGAACAGGTGCTGGTTGGCTATTGCAGAAGGCAGGATACTCTAGTGAAAGGGAATAGCTGCCAAACCATGATACAGAGCACCAAGGTATCACTGTTACAGAGCCTGTAACAAGTGCCATTCCCAGCACCACCTGATCCAGCTGTGACATGCATGAAGGATTATGGAGCTGGGATGAGCCCGTGGTCAACCTCAAGGCCTGCCAGAAGACAGAGTTTATCAGCTTATGTACATTCTCTGTTATCACAGCATTTCCTGGTTTCTAAGACTGAGCAAGCAAGATGGCAACTGTAAAATGTTGGCTGGTATTTTCAGGAGGGTTTGATGAGTTTGGCTCTCAGCTTTTTCAACAAAACCAAGCTGGCTAAAGCAGACCATGCTTAGATAATATACTGAAAATTTTTGTTACACTGAAAATAAAAGTACTCCTTTGTATCTGGAAAGGCAGAGGACAGGCTTTCTAGCACTCTTACCTGAGAGCCCAGATAGAACAGCAAAACTCAAAGGCACATTAAAATGAAATAACAACATACAACACTTACCTCTTTTCCTCTCCAAAGTACTTCACAAGCTTTTATTAAATTAAGTCTCATCACACCCTAGGGACATAGGTGCAGTAAATACCTTCACAAGAGATGGGTAAGACACGGAAAACTCTCCACAAATACTTCTCTGCCTGTCTATATGAATTGATTCATTTAAGTTGCACCCTTGTGCTGTCATTTCCCACAGAATTTAGAGCAATCAAATTTTACTGCCACAAAGGGTTTGCAGGAAATGAACTGCGAAGTTGTACACAAGAGAATTTGCTTATGAAAGACACGTGAGCACATCCCAGCAAAGAACAGGAACAAGCAGCTCTGTAAAACCCAGCCTCTTTGCATTTGGGGTAATAATCCAAATGTTAAGCTATGCATTTGTCAGCAGAAGCCTGACTTATGCATTTTTAATCTATTTATTTTAATTAAACAGCTAAATGGAAGGGGGGAACTCTAGCAAGTAGTTCTTTCAGGCTCTAAGCTGGTTTGCTTTCCATAGAAGTTCCGCCCTTCTCCAAACATGCTGACCAGTGCCCTGAGAACACACAGAACAGACAGACTTGACAGACATGGGTCAGACAAAAAGAGGCTGGCAACTCACTAATCAGTGCTTTCTCCGGTGTCTAAGAAAAATATATTTCCTGTCAGGAACTGTCATATAAACAGAAAAAGATACCTGGCCATATAATTTTAATTCAGACTATGTTAATGTAAAAATGCATAAGGCAAACCTATACCCAAATCAAAAAAGAAAAACATTCCTGCAAAGAAGAAAAGCATTACAGATCTTTAAAAACAGCAGGGCAGTGAAGGGGGAAACAAAAGCAAGCAAACCCCCAAAAGCCAAAACTCCACAACAAGCAACAAGAGCAGCACTAACCTTGTACCTGGGGCAAATCAAGGTCTAGTCAGATTTCCCTCCCCTGCAGGTCTGGGGAACTCAGAAGATCTTAAAGAGTAAATATAAAGCCTGAGAGCTGTTTGCAGAAATTATTCAGTTTCAAATCACTTGATGTGAATAACTGCAAGTAGCAAATGCATCTAAAAAACCCCAGATCCTCTTGGAGTTGTTTTGTAAACAGGACATGGAACAAATTTAAATTAATTGTACAATCTAAATTATTCCATTAGCTCTATTTTAACTGTACTTTATGGGCAGAAAAACTGTGTGAGAGAGAAGCTAAAAGCAGTACCCCCTTGAACACCTAAGCAATTTTTCTAAGTTTTGGTTTAGATCCAAGGCATTTCTTTCTTCTTTCCACCTGCCATGCTCCACAGCTCCCCACTGGGTTTGACTTCACACGTGTGGCCACATGAAAGTCTCTGTTAACTTGTAAGACCTCATGCTCTGAGCTGGGTCAAAGGAAGCAATTTCTTGAACTCATCTGGTAATTTTTAAGACAAAAAAACCCCAAACCTGATTAAAGATCCCATTTGAAATTTATATTCATGGCTGCAAGTTGCACTCTTTCTGCTGCTTGTATTGAAATACTTCCATTTTTGAAAGAGAGAGAAAAAAAAAAGGCAGTCAATGAATTTATCTCCCTCCCCTCTATATTTTTCGTCAAAATGACTTTTCAATGAAATTTGGAGACTGACTCATCAAACATGTTTCACAGAAAATATTGGTATTTAAACTGAAAAATCAACCAGCTAGACGTATGCAACCAGACTCCAACTTCCACAGTCTACTGCATCATGACTATGCACAAGATGACTTCCATTCTTCATTTCCAAACAACCTATTTCAACCTTTATTTTGTTGAAAAGGAAATTCAGAATAACAGCCTTTAATCACAGGGGAGAGGGGGGAAAAAGTTAAAAAAGTAATTTCCTTTTTCGTTGAAATTCTCTTTTGAAAAACAAAGCAAACCATAAGTCCATCAAGAGTGACAACACCAGACTTTTGCATAGATGCAGCTATCAACAAATTCTGAGGGTGTTGCCCCTGGAAATTTGGATTAGGTTAAGTTATATTTTTGGGGTGGGTTTGGGATTGCTTTTTGTTGTTTCCATGTCATTTTTTTGGGGTGCATGGGACATTTTGTTTTAATTTGTTTAGAGTGGTGGAGTTTTTTTCTTTTACCCTCTCCCCCAGCCTCAGGGCCCTGTGTTATTATTTTAACGAATCTATTTCCATTATCATGTCTCCTTATTTGCTAGAAAAGATTAAAGAGCTTTGAAAAGGGTGCAGCTCTGAAGAACGTTGCAAGGTTATAGGGGACTGTCTGCTAATAATGTGTGTTGGTTTGGTAACAAGCTGAAGCAGAGAGCAGTGGGGGCACTGCTTCATGGCTGCAGCTTTTTCAAAAGGGTCTGTTAAAAGTATTTCAAGAGGAGAGACATGTGAGTGAAATCTTTAAATGTGTCAACAGGGAGGCCAGACACTGAACTTCTGCCCACTCCAGAGCTGACACCATCCTTCAAAGCAGAGGAGATTGACCTCTGCAGCTGAGAATCACTGAGTGGCAGCAGGGGGGTTCCTCTATTTGTTTCTAAGACTTTTTTTTTTTATTTTCTCCTGTGACAGAGAAACAGGGAGTAGTCATTTGATGCCACTGTTTGGCAGAAGAAAAATACTTTTCTTTCCCTGGAAAACGGAGTGGACAAAGAGGGTGGCAGAATTAACTAAGTTGTCAAATCAGTCCATAATTAAGTCAAAAAGTGCTCAGAAGAGGACATTCTTTGCTACTTTAAGAAGAGAACAAGAAGATCTGCTTAGCCTGCTTAAGCGCAAAGAAATAGGTTCTGGCAAAGCCTGCAGCAGGCACTGTACATCCACCATATCATGTATGTCCTCTTCCTCCCTCAGCCCCAGCAACTGAGTACCACATCCTGCTCCATTTCCCAAATCATTCTCTGACATTCAGGTATGGAAAGCCATATGCAAAAACATAAGCCAGCTAGTGAAGGGAAAAAAAGAGAACAGTACTTGCATTGCAGTAGCAAGACCTGCTAGCTGAGAAATTAAAAAAGCCAGGACATTTCAAACAGTGGAGTTAAATTTCAGACATCCCTGCATGTGCCACGAACGAGCCCAAGCATCCTTTCCTAGGGCTGGATGCTAAACTCTCCCTTGCTAGTATTCTCCTAAACCAGACCCCTTTTCCATGCAGCATGTGCAAAAGAAACTGGTCACTCACAATGCCTTGACCAGCATCACACAATCACATACTGAGCTCTAAGTGCAAGTCCCCCAGACAGGTCTACATGCTCTCCAAAGATAAAACTGTGGTGACAGCTGCTTTGTCAGGTGTAAATCTTAAGTGGGGGAGAAAGATCCTCAAAACTTATGCCTTCAGCAAGTATCAAACTCTGCTGGGAGAAGCCTGACCAGATAAAGGAAAATAGGAAATTAAATCAATTCCCAACAGTCACTGCATCACCTCTTTGTATTTTGTTTTCCACCTCTTCCCCTCTGATCACACATGCATATTCACCTCTGAACAAATTCAGACTATAACATCTGCAAGAGGATTTATTTAACTGATGTTTGTTAAGTGTACAGTAATTCTCAGGTGGAAAAACACTACATGAGACAGGGTGGCTGGCCAGCTTCACCTACCATTCTACAGTCATAGAAGAAAAAACAGTAAGGGAAGAAGAATCCATGCCAAGCTCTCAATGAGTACACGCTACAGAGGACCCTTGCCAGCACCCAAAATCTGAACAGACAGCAGAGCAAGTGGCCATGTAACATGGAGATTCATTTGATAACACTTTGTTTATCCAACATAACACCTACAGACAAAAATCAGATGGCACAGGAATCTAGGTTTGTTCAGTAAAACTGACATGGAAACATGGAAAAGCTTTTTTTTTTTTTCATGCTGTATTAAACTTTTCAAAATTATCCCTAAACTATCACCCTGAAAGAAAAAACTTACTTGGGCCAGTTTAGCTGCTCCACCCTCATAAATGAGAAAAACTTAAGTTTTTGAGTGAAAATAAAGTACTTCCTGCCACAAATGTATAATCAAGCAACAACATTTATAAGAAATATCACAATTTTCCACTCTGTTCCAGTGTGGATTTTGTTAGCATCAACTTGACTCCAGAATTTATTGATTTTGCTGATACAATGTCTCCCAATAGAAAAATTTTCTATTGATATTTTCTAATCATCACTTCCAGTTTAGACCTGTGCGATCAAGTTTTTACTACTGTAAAAGCACTTTTCATCTCTCTGAAGATAATAAATTCCCTTCCACATATTTAGAGCATGTTGAGAGCACCTTAACATGAGGCTTAAACCCAGAACACACTCTGTGCTGCTAACCTTAGAGGAAGATAGAGTTGTTTCTCTTTCTGCATGGAACAGACAGGTATAGCACGATACCCTCTGAACAATTTGGTCAGTAATCTTACTAATCCTGCTCCAAAGATCCTCACTCCTCACAGCTGTAATTAGTTTGCTCTGTGCCAGTAGGCCACTGCCATCCATCCATCTCAGAGTAGACAGTTTGTCATCAGTGTTGTTTCAAGATACGTTTTTTTTTTCAGGCAATTTACAGAGAAACCACCCTCCTCCCCTACCCCCCAAAAAAACCCCTATAGAAACATGAACTCCATGATTATCCCAATGCTTTGTATTACTATGTATTACTCATGCCCCCCTCCAGAAATACCATTGCTGATTTGAGACTTGGATTTTCTTTTCTTTTCTTTACAGGTATCTCCACACCATCTTAAAGAGCTGACCAGGCTTGGAGAGATAAGGAAAACATGTCTCTAAAGATGCTTATTGCTCAATTCTGAGTGTGTAGAGATGCTCATAAACTGTAAGGACTGAGAGGTTCAGTTCCATTCATTGTGCATATATTTACCCATATTCACTGCATTACAGAGCTACTGTCCTTCCGAAAGAGACATAATAAGAAGGAAAGCTTTCTGTGACAGAGAGCTCTGTTGCATTCATCCAACGGTTTAGCAGAACAATGCAGTGATGGAGTGTGCAGCTAAAGAAAACAGAACTGTTGCTTCAAAGCTCTAATATTAAGAGCTATTCTGCAAACCTCATCACCACAAAGCAAGGAAAGAATAATGAGGAAAAAGAGAACAGGATGGTGTGAGGGCAAGGGAGCTATCTGAGATTATCAAACAATGCCTACAGTACTACAAGAGAGCCATGGGAGTGTTGATTCAGAGCAGTCCCTAGCAGCAAAGGAGGATATCATAACACAAACCTCAAGGAACAGCTGCCTGAGTCACTGAACTCCATGCTATCCCTCCTTCACTCCCTCATTACTGCAGCAAAAATCTGTGGAGTAACTCCTACATGCACCCTGGCCACAGCTCTGCACACAGGACCACACTCATCACATTACCCATGGAAATGCAACCCCAAGAGCAGAAGCCTGGGACTGAGGCAGCAGAACTTCTCTCTCCCAGACCCAAGTGAGAGGAAGACTATGGGTTCATTGACACAGTTGGAAATAAATGCAGATGTGTATATGTGAAGGCTCATCGGTCCTGGTTTTAATCTACCCAAGGTGCCACTTTTACTGGCAGCCCAAGCTGCTCTGCTCACTGTATTGCATGTTACCTACATGAACAGCATGCTAATTAACCCTGGCACTGCTCAAGACACAGATATCCCCTAAACAGGAAGATGAAGGACTAAGCAATACAGTGAAGAGGAGCTTGCACTACTGAAGATAAAATGAAAGGAAACACTGGATGCATTTCAGGCTAGAAGTGGAAGAGCAGAAGCTGCTCACGTCAGGTATGGTACTCTACAATTCCATGGCTTGCATGTGATAAGGACATGTGTGTCTCTACAAACAATGACTCAGCAAAAAGTGAAGGTAGAAGGTTCTCAGAAAGTCATGACAAGTAGATGTGACCTGAAACTAGGGATGTGACTTCAAGAGGAGTGTTAAGCTTTGATATGTGTCTTAGGTGTAGCAGGGAGCCTCTAAGTCCTGATTACCCTAAACCAGTGATGAGATGGACAGGGACTTGAGTGGACAGGAAAATTTAGGATAAAGAGGCTAACTCCTCCGAGAATTTGAGACACCCCACCTGAGGAATGCCTTGGCGGACTCTCTTTATTCAAATAAAGTTAACTTTTTCAGGACTCCTCTGCCTCATTTGTGAATGCACCAACCTCAGGACACAGGTCTTCTCCAAACACATCACATAGAGTGTTGTGGAAAGTTCAATCTCTGCCATATCCCCCTGCTTGCATTTGACAAAAAGGCCAGTAAAGTGTTAGGACTGAACCATCTGGGATATAAGATTAGATTCTGACAGCTGGTAGATGATGCCTATCATGTCAAGAAAAAGTGTTAACTTTTATTAAGTTTGCCACTGTTAAAGATGACCCTCCTCCAAATGTCCAGGATAAGGTTCTGTCTTCCCACTTAGCTATATTTTTGAGTGTTTATCAAATATGATCAGCTACAAAACTCCTACTGATTTATTCTCCCTTTTTTCGTTTTGACACTCCCAGCTCTGCAGATGCCCAGCCAACACTGGGATTGCTCCAACCCAATCCATTTCTTCAGGCAGAGGCCCAGTAAAGTCTCTCTGCAAATGCTTAAGTGTCTTGACCATAAATCAATGCATCCCCTCAGCTGACAGTTTCTGCAGAGAATGAGAGGGCAGTAATGGTAAACGTTTCTTCAAACTTCATGAAGTGACTGCGCAGCCTCCTGCAAGTGATGCCCCACGGAGACAACCGCCTTTTTCCTCCCCCATCCCCTTTCAGCATGACATTAAGCTGCGATCAGGATGCAGACCCAAATGCATTAGCCAGAGTCCCTGCAGGGCTGCTGCCTCACACCCGGGTAAACCAACCGCTGCGAGTGTTTCCAGGATTACAGGGCAGCAGACAGCTTGAAAAGGACTATCACAAACCTAATGTTTACATTATGAACCCCATGTTCCCACCTTCTTAAGGCTCCCTACCATCTCCCTGTTTGTAAGCATCTCGAATTAGGGCTTCTTTGAACTAAGAGAACTCATACATAGTCGTACTGGCAACAGAATGTATAACAAATACCATCAGCAACAACAGTAGAACAAGCGAAGGAAACAATTCAATTAATGGCTGAGATTTTTGTGTCCCTGTAATCTTCCTCCCTCCTTTCCCACAGAGACCTCTGAAGGGAGCTGCCAGAGCCTTGACTGCAAGGGAGAAGTTACATGGATGAGAAGCCACTTCAAAATGACACAATCCTGTTTTATCTGTCAATCAAGATGGGGGATGAACAGTCGTTTAGCAACAGTGTCACCAAAATTATATTGCTTTGCTTTTGAAGTACATAAATATTTGATTCTGTCATTCTCAACTTTCTGCCTTTCCCCTTGTTTTAAAACAGAATCTCACAGATTTTTAAAATAGACCTCTAGTTTTGTTTTTTTTGCAGTCACACTGAGCTGGTTTGAAATAAATAGCTGAGTGTATCTGTACATAACAGAATTAACTTATATGCCACCTATAGCCAATAAAAAGAAAAAGTAATAGGGGAAGACACGGAGTATATTGGTTCTGGGATATGACAGGTTTCTGTCCCCATTCAGCTGTGAAGTTTTTCCTTTAATATCTAGCATGATCAGTTTTGGTGAAAAGCCTGCAGCCCAAGGCTTTCTACACCTGCCACAAGCTCTGTGCAGTGCTGGCTGTAGCAATGAGCCTGCTCTACCTGACCAACTGATACCTTGAACTTGAGCTTCATGCATGGCTCTGCACCTCAGAAGTACCAGGGCTGTTCAAAGCAGGAGTTCTGCTCTTTCAGAGATCCCAGGGCCAGGCTGCTTGGGGAGTTTTCAGGTCAGCTCAGAGATGGGGGAAAACCCCCTGATATAACCCATTAATAATGGAACCAGCTGATTAGCAGCTGCAGGTAGACCTTTGCAACAGGAGAATAGGCAAATCCTTGAAATCATGCCCCAAGTACAGCACAGAAAAGTGCTCTGTTTTAAAATTTTGCAAAAGTTATATAACAAAATCACTGCTGGATATGTGTGATTTTCCTAGAAAAACAGATCAGCTATTTATAGTGTGCAACATTTTACATTTTGGATGCTGCCTAACTCTATTTTGTATCCAGCATACTCAAAAGAGAGGAGCCTATTGCTCTGAAACATACAAACTGCCTTAGTTCAGGTACTAGACGAATTATTTTACTACTGATAGTTGTAGGTAACTTGAACCCCCAAATAGGCAAAGGGGGATGCATCACTGCGTAGGTTAATTTTCCACAAAACCAAATCCTCACTACTTGCTTGCGCTGTATTCTAAGGGATATCCCACAACATGCTTGTGCTCTAAAAGCAAAACCTTACATCTGTGTAGAGGATTTATGAACATGAACTCAGGATTGTGAGGGCTTCTGAAAAAACGGACGCTAGATGGTATCCATGGTCACAATAACAAAGAAACACACTTTATCACTTAGAGATTGTCTTCAAGGTTACACAATTGTCTAATGCTTCAGAGGAAAAAAAAAAAAAACCAAAACCTACAAAACAAACCCAATCAGAGTCTTAAACAAATGAGGCAAAGATGAGGATTTCTGCTTTGTGGAAATCTCTACCACAGGAAAGTTTCAGAAGTTTCCTGCTGTCAAATGAGAAGGATGTGGAATGTGAATGCTCAGCAAGGCTTTTTCATGGTTGCACTTCCACAATAGTTTCAACCACCATTGCAGCATTGCCTTTGCCCCACCTCCAGCTGTACAGTCTCACCATCTCTCTTCTCAAGCCCATTCTTGGGCAAGAGTAGGAATTCATTAGTGCTGAGTTATATGAGTTAAAACTATTTTGGAGATATGTCCTTAGCAATCATGGTACTTTGAAGAATGATACTTCTGAATGGCTTGCACCAAGAGCTGGTTTCTGGCAGTCTCTGGATGGTGGAGGATCACAAGTTTGCTGAAACCATTAAGTTTCTAAAAAAGCGGTTTGATTTCAACAAAATGCTATTTGTTAATGAGAATCTGCTTCAGTGGAAAACTCCCAACTGCTCTCTCTGGCAGAAAATTGGGGGAAAAAAAATAAAAACCAAACCACTAATGCTCTTATATACAAAAGGATGTTTCCAGCTAAGGAGGTAAAAAAAAAAAAAAAGAGTCAAATATTGGTTCTTTTAACAGTGAAGACTTGGACCAGAGAGGAACAAGGTAATTTCACATGTTCCTGTGAACAAGCTGCTGCAAATAGCTTCCCTAGATAATAAGTAGAAAAGAGTGAGAAGAAATGGATAGGGGAAGATCTATAATAGTGCAAAGAAATGTGTAATCAGCTAGGGAATTCCTCTTAGGAGCCTGGTAGAGAATATCGTATTTGCCAGACCAGATCAGACCACTGGGCCAATCAAGTGCAATTTAAGCATTAAGTGTAACAGCTTGATAAATCTAGGTCAATGCACCTACATGCAGGTACAAGTTTAATACCACTTCATTAGCAGGACTGCAGCACCTAACACAGAGCGTATCTACTGGTCCTGGAAGAGTGAAACTATTGGCATTTATGGGATTGCACAATTAAATCCATGAGTTAATGATTGATCAGAAATTGGTCCCACTTTACAGTTTCCAGCCTGCAGCAGCAGACGGTGCTGAAGCTTCAAATATAAATGGAAAACAGTAGCAATGTTTCTCTGGCCAGTGTATAACCCTCTGCAAGAGGCTGGAGAGGGAAGAGCTCTGCCTTTTTGAGCCCTTGCATTCAATCCGCCATCACTGGAAATGTATTATGTTAGCATGCAGTAGACATTCAATTATCCTTATTCTCAAAATCCAGCCCTGACTGGTTTAAATCCACCTTGGAACCTTGTGGCTCTGCCACAACTTGACACAAGGGGGGGATTTTCTCTCTGTTTACTTCAGGTCACTACACAGGGACTTTGCTTCTGGGTCTTACTCAACAAGCAAAGAAACCAGGAGATTTTTATACATGCTTGTGGGGTCTCATCTCTTTAGGGGGACTGAGGAAGACCTGACTACACTTGGCTGGCAGCTGGGAGAAGGAGACTCATGAGAGAATGGCTCTGCTCTCCTAAAAGTATATAGAGATGCCAAGATTCTTCATAAAAACCCCAAAATAAACAGTGCTAGACCCCAGAATAACAGCATTTGATCCCCAGTTCCTTAACCCACAAGTGGGAAAAGTAGCTTTTTCTTTTGCTCCTTCCCTGACCACCACATGCAACTCGGATTTTGGTCCAGGTTTCCCACTGCACTAGTTCAAGGGCCACAGGGCTGTTTCATTTAAGAGCCCTCTCTGTACCACTATCAGCAGTGCCTGAGTTATTCCTATCAGCTCCAAACCAGTTTACTCAGGTGTGTCAATAGTATGCAGCAACCTTCCCCAGGACTGCAGTACAGCTATATATTAAACCAGGACTAGTGACAGTCTGTTGGATACTTTCACCATAAAGTCATGTGCCACCTATTCTAGACAAGGCATCACACTCAAAGAATTACTCTACACTTATATTTTGGCAGACACTCAAGAGGCACAGAGAACAATAAAAAAAAACACAGACACAGAAAAAGACATAGTGTGTTGTTGAACCCTGGCAAGGTTAGGACAAAACCTACTTGCAGTCAGGACTCAAGCCAAAATCTGCCTCTTCGGTTGCCCTGCTGTAGATCTACTTCTTCCTTCCTCTCAAATAACTTTCAAGGTCTGCTAACACAAATCCTGGCTCAAAAGAAGTGAAAAAACCTCCACAGGCTCATAATGTGTCTTTTGGAAATAAAAAGTGGTCCAAGAGATCTAATAATCTGAAAAGGCAATTCTTTACTGCAGCTGCCAGATGCACATGAACTCTGCAGGGCTCACTAGCCCCTGATATTCCTACCTGACCTGCTCAGCCTGCATTGCAGAAGCATCACCAGAACAAGCCTCCTAAAATTGTGGCTAGCAGCCCTTCCATCTGGTTCCTTGAGTGCTTCACTCCAGGATTTCGTAATCTGACCGCTATTAACCAAAATGCTTAATTCCCTTGAGTTAGACCATAATCCTTTAAAAGTAGCTTTCTCTATTCACCTTTGTCTATTCAGAAATGTCTGTGTGCTTTGCTGTGCCATATATGATAAAATTCTGGAAATCTGTGTTGAAAGAATATCTGACTCTCAAATAGGAACTCTAGATAAGTACTTCCTATTTGTCCTGTAATAATGAAGGCTGCCATGAGCACAGGGAAATACAAGAATAGAGAAAGATGGCCTTGACAATAATAAGAACAGTAATTCTCAGACTGAAATTACCATGTTGCACTCACTTCTTCCACAAAGCAAAACCAGAGGATTCTGCAGAGTGAACAGCAGAGACAAGCGGAGGGAAGAAGCTGAAAAGGAACTGCAGCAGGAGCAACAATACATGCAGGAATACAAGCAAAGATGGAGCCCAAGCACTTTCACTCCCAAAATGCTTTCTCCCCATGAAGTGGACTATCTCTCCAGAACCACCCTCAGCCAGGGTAACCTGTTTATTTCAGGTCAGAAATCTTTACGTCAGCAACAACAAGGCTTTCACGTGCACATATACATGCCGAGGCATGCATGGACTAGAGACAGAACATGCTAAGCAGCAGCCAGAGGCAGCACTGGGCTTTAACTCCAGGGAACAGAGGCAAGAGCAGAACAGGTTGGTGAGTGAGTGGGCTAATATGAGCCCAGGGTCCTGGGAGAAGGATGGTCAGACAAAACTGACTAAAGGTTGCAGATAGTTTCAACTTGGATTCACCTCATTGTTATCCTTGTGTTTTTGGTTTTTTTTTTTTTCCTTTCACCTAGCAATTCTCATCCAACTATATCCTAAAAAAAAAATAAAAATCACACTATCCTTATGCCTGTGCTCCATTCCCTCAATTCAAAGCCCACCTTCATTACTGTGCTCTGCCCATCCCCAACAAACCCAGAAAGGCACAGATCAGGCCCTTTGATCTGTGTGGCGTGGATGTCACTGAATGAAGACATCTATAAATATGGGCACATTAGAGCTCACCATCTGGCTGTGCCCCTTGGATGACTCTGCTTCCCATAGATGACTGGGCATGGAGACCACTGCAACCAGCCAATCATTCCTCAATATCCTGCTTTGGCACTATCAGGGCATGGATGCCCTCAGCAACACCGTTAGTGGCCAGTGGCCAAGACCACAGGCTGAGAAGCTTGCTGTCCATCAAAGAGAAGTACTCAGCTGAGCCCACATCATGCTGGTCCTTCGACATGCCATACCCAGAGCTCCAGCACATTCACCAGCCTCATTCCTCTCGAGGTTCCAGTCCTGCTTACAAATCCAAGTAATGCTGCAAGGTCAATGAGACTTTCTGAATCCCCTTTTCCCTCTTTTCTTATCCACATATCACAAGTTTTGGCCTTCCGATCAATTTCAACTACATTTTTCTTGTCTGCCTCAGACACACCCTTCTCTTCAGCACCAGCACAATTTTTCTGTCCACCAGTCAGGAAGATAAATTGAAAATATTTCTTTCCAGGAAGACACAAGACCTGTCATTTAATCTTTGCTTGTTTGGTTTGGTTTCTTTTTAGAAAAACAATCTTTTCAGATTGGCAGAAAGATTTTATTTGACCTACATGTAGACTACTTTTTCTTTCCAAACTTTTGGGTTTTTTTAAAAGAAACCAAAACCATAAGTTTTTGGAAACAACACCTTCACTGCGAAAACCATGTTTTCATGTATCCCTTCCCCAAAATGCGCATGATGCACAAAGAGCATAAACTCTCCTCAAAATGTGTGTTTAGGAAGACAAAATTTCACTCTAGCTGACATTTTTTGCCTTTCTACTTCCCCCTCCCCACCTGTTTTTCCCTGTATGTCTCTACTCATTCCCAAACATCATCACGGTCACTGGGCCAAGCACCTGGAGAGGTGCCTGCACACAGAAAGTTCACTGAACTGTCACAGCAAGTCTGACCCTCTGAATAGGTTATAGCCACAAGATACCCAAGATGATCATATTTCCTACAAAGTGCATGAATATTTGATATATCCTTCCCCCATTCCTCTGTACCTTAATTATTTTCTTATTTTGAAACACCAGATTGCATGAAGTATTTAAATAAAGCTGTTTTCAGAGCCACAAGCAGCTTGAAATAGTCAAGCCTCTCAAAATATATCACAAGTGCTGCAGATCCTCATGTTCCACATACAAACAGCTGAGACAAAGGCACAACCTGGGGAATCCATGCAGGATACATGGTTGCAGGGGCAGCATTTCCTTTCTAAAAACCTTGGGTTCCTTCACCAGATAAATCTGTGAATATGAAGAGAGACAAAGGGTCTCATTCTGGTACCCCATGTAAGTCACAACAGGTTTCACTCAGAAAAGCATCTAAAAATGCAGAATGTTGCAGTGAGATAGAATTGAAAGTGACAATTGAGGAGAAAATTTGGTATTCAGTTTGGAAAAAAACAATAGTTGCTGTAGACCAATTGAGAGAGGATAAAAATGCATATAGATGGATAACTACATGGATACAGACATACATTGCCAGATCAGGGTCCAGAGGAGGGCCATGAAGATGATCAGGGGGCTGGAGCACCTCCCCTACGAGGACAGGCTGAGGGAGTTAGGCTTGTTCAGCCTGGAGAAGAGAAGGCTGCAGGGTGACCTCATTGCAGCCTTTCAATACCTGAAGGGAACCTACACCCAGGAAGGGAATAAACTCTTTGAAAGGGCTGACAATAGCAGGACTAGGGGAAGTGGATCCAAGTTGAAGGAGGGAAGATTTAGGTTGGATATTAGGGGGAAGTTCTTTACTAGGAGAGTGGTTAGGAATAGGCTGCCGAGGGAGGTTGTGGATGCCCCGTCCTTGGAGGTGTTCAAGGCCAGGTTGGACGGGGCCCTGGGCAACCTGATCTAGTAAATGTGTTTGTTTGGTGGCCCTGCTAGGCAGGGGGGTTGGAACTACATGATCCTTGAGGTCCTTTCCAACCTGGGTCATTCTGTGATTCTGTGATCACACATCCTTTGCAAGGATTAAGCCTAGACTTGTACAAGTATGTTTTATGGCAGATCTTTGAGAGGATATCCAGAATCCCATTTGCTTTCTAAAAACCTTTAATAGCAGTATCTTAGGTGATCCAAAAAACTGCCATAGGTGCAGAGACCCAAGAAGCTCTAACTGCAGGTGAGGAGGAGGGATGCTGCAAGCATTAAGCAAGTGGCTGCTCTGCTTCAGGTTCACAGCTGACATGGCACTCAGGGCTAAATCTAGGCTGCTTCTGGTCAGCTGTACTCCTGAAAAATTGCCTACATTTCATGGGAGAATGCAAATTAAGGGGCACAGCCATGCTTGCACCAGGTGAGGGTGCTACAGACTTGGCAGCTGTTACAGCTGCCTGAGTGATGTGCCCTGGATTATTTGGAGGGGCTTCCCTGAAGAGCAGAGAAAAAGGAATTGAAGCGTGCCTCTACACGGGTCAAGGGAGGCCATGTGCCATAAATGTTTTTGCAGGTGGATGAATAGCTGTGCCCACAGATGCTCAGAAGTAGGGCAAGGAGTAAACATGCATATTTGAAAACTCATCCATCTCTATTACAAAAATGAGTTCTCATCCTAATACCACTTTTGACTTTGCAGAGGCTTCTATCAGATACAGCAGGTAGCTGGGAGGTTGCAAAAGGACTGACTTTAGGTCTGAGTGTCCTGAAGATTGGGGGGCTTCCCAGCTGAAGAAGACTGGGGTCACTGTGCTGACAATATGCACATGGACCAACAACAGAAGTCATACTTCTCATCATTTGTGTAATGGTGCATCTCTGAATCAGCCCTGCTTTGTCATCTGCTCTTAAATACCTTGAAAAATCTTGCACTGTCCACATCCCTTGCCTATAAAACCATAGCAAAGATGAAAAGCTGTTGGGAAGATGAAACTTTAACCTCATGGAGATACGCTTATAGAGAGCTGGAAAAGTTATTAAAATCTCTCTGCCCTTGAATATATTTCCTGGGTGAGAAGAGGTCAAATTTTAACCAGGTCCTTCCTATAACACAAGCCAGGGGAACACATTTTTTTTAATTGAACTGAAGGAAATAGTCAAATGCAAACCTTTCAGAGGCAAAGAGACCCTTGAACAAGTTCCATCTGCAGAAAAATCCACCCTACAAACAGTTTTATGCTACAAGGACATACCACGCTCCAGTTGCCCCATGAGGCATAGAGGTTGCAAGATTCATGCTTTTTGTACAGCCAAGGTGACCCTATCCTCCTTCCCATGCATTAACCAAGAAGAGAAGATGAACACGATATATAGTGTGCCAGCAGCTACAGAAATCAGAGCAAATACTACAGCATGATGAGTACTCTGACAGAAGCACGGAGCACAACACTTATTTACTGCCTATCAATGTCTAGCCTGGATGGGATGCTGCATACCCATCCATAGCCATTATGAACTGCTCATTAGACATTAACAAGAGAGGACTTAGTTGCCATCAGGTCAGCTGAGTTGACAGGAAAAGGGGCAGCAAGCAAGCAACAGTGGAGAAATGCAAAGTGAAAGGGAAGGAGTGACAATCAGCAGCTGCAATGCTTGCAGTCAGTAACAAGTTGGCTGGCTAGTGTGCACCACTACCACTTGTTAGTAACTGGAATTAGGAGCAAAGCCATGTGTCAGGGGCTCCATACTGTCAGCTGTTAGCAGAGAGATTGATTTAATGCAAGTGTCAACAGCGTAAGCTTTGGCAGCGTCCTAGCTGCCAGGCAACCAGAGCATAAAATACACCAGTACCAATGGCCAAACAGCCAACACGGCTAGTGACCCCTTGGCAAGAGGCCCACTGAAATGCAGCTTTATTGAACATAACAGGTAACACTGGGTAAGTTTTCAAAACTGTCATGTACACCATGCACATGGAAAATGATTCAGATATGGCCCTTAAACAGAGGGGAAGCAGTGGAGCATCCCAGCTGTACTGTCACCCTGCCCGGGACCGTAAGCAAGAGCATGGCTCCAAACAACCACTATAGCCCCATTTGTTTCACTCTGGTGTTGAGGGAGGGGAAGGACCAAAATTGTAAGTGTGCAGGTTCCCCTGCCAGAAAACACAGTTCGTATGAGAGAAAAGAGATTGTCTCTTTGACAGGCCAGGATGAGGACAGCAAAGAGAAAACCTTAAGAGAAAATTGCAGTGTTTTTTCCCCAGAATGAGCCTGGACTCTGAAATCAGCTCACAATACATGAGATTGAACACTTGCAGGCCTGGGCCTGTTATCTTGGGTAGAAAACAAAAACCAAATCACGAACTTCTTGGTTACCTTAAGAAACAGATTACTGTTATTCTCCAACTTAGTTGACTGGAATTACCTAGAGACATTCAGCGGTAAGAACCCCTCTATGAATCGTGTAAAAGCCCTAAAATGCCTTTTCTCAGAGTTGGTTGCTTTCTGCATCCATCCCATCTACTCAGCAGAGCTATTAGCACAACGACTAACTACACTTTAGCAAAAATACTTTATTTCACTAACATCCCTTTTGGGTATGTGATCTATGAAGAAGCAAGCTTGGTTTCTAGGTCCCAAGATGGACTGTTGGCCTGGTAGTGACAGCAGAAGAAAAAAAACCAAAACCAAACTATCTTCTTCATAGACTCAGTGACAGAAACTCTCCTGGAGTCAATAAGGAACAAGCAGTTAGTTCCAAGGGGCTCTGCTTACTCAGCCTCTATGCAGATCTGAATTTTAATTAAAACATCTGCAACTACATTTCCTTTCTGGGAAGCCTCCTGGCCATCCTTGTGTATCAAAGCTGGAGAGACAAGGACTGCGACTGGAATTGTAGATAGGAAGCCAGAAACAGCACTGGGGACAGAAGGAAGAATTCTCCCTCTCCCCCGTGAGTATATTTCCTCGGCTCTAAGCACCAACCCAGTTCAAACCAAGAAAGACCAGAGCAGAAGGAACTGAAGCATGGCTGCGGAGGTGGGTGTTAAAACACATATAGCCACATGACAAACTCACATTTGCAATCTTGCCAGACTCTAGTGGTACAAAGCTCCCACAGAGAAAGAAAAACAATCAAGACAGACAGACTGGGCTCCTTGCATAATGCATCTCATTCAGCATTTCAGCGAGGAGGTTCAGGGGTGAAATTTTAGGCTTCTTTGCCTTTCTCAGTGAAGCGGGTCAGGATTTTTTTCTTGTGAGGGTGAGATGCAAGGGAATGCTGGGGCATACACAGCCATGTATGTGCCTCTAGGTTGTCATGGGGGAAAAGGGGCCAGAGCCAGCTTATCCTTCTGCCTGTTGTCAAACAGATAATTGTTCTAAAACAGCTGGGCCAGACAATAGCATCCTTAATGGCAGCGCTTAAATGTGGTCGTGACAGAAATTGTAATATTTTTTAATCTCCCTTTCCCCAGCCTTCCTGGATATTCATTTTTAATGAATGAAGTTGGCTTTCAGTTTTGTTCTTGTTTTTAATTCAGATAACTTATTGTGTCACACAACTTCTCTCTCCAACCCCCAGCACTCCCCTGCAAGTGAAAGGCTTCAGAATTTGTAATGTCAAACTAACATCAGATGTTAACAGCATCAATGGGCTAGTCTGGATCACTACTTCTTGCTACCTTATTTTGAGGCTGATCAGAGATACCCACATGTCCAACAGGTAAGTACTGGGGACAGAGCCTGATCCATTCCTAAAGCACTTAATAAAAATTCTCCCTTACCACCAAGACCCAAGCAGCACATATCTCCCCACGCCCTTTCCCACATGGCCCATCTTCAAGTGTTTCAATGCAGTGAAAGGACATAATTTTTTACATTCATGGTCAGCTCATTGTTCCAGCATGGTATTACATGTGCATTATTTTCTGTTTCTGCAACTTTAAACAATGGCAGGAGAAAAAAATTAGATTTTTTTTTTCCCTAGAGTTTAAAATAATTGCTTAATTGTTGTTATTTCACAAAGTTTTATGAAGCTCCTATGGAAGTGTTACAAAATACTTATAACTGAAATTTCTATGCATGAAAAATATTACTACTTTTTCTAAAAGGATTAATCAAGTTTACAGCAAACCTTCACCGAAGTTCTCCCTTCCTCTGCCTTGCAGCATTCCTGCTGTCTCCCAGCCTGTGGTTCTCTTCATGCATGTCATCCTACACTCCAGTCAGAGACACACGACACAGGCATCATCATAGTCCCCTGGTCTAAATTAGTTCATTTTTAGAGCACTATTTTGTTTGCATCTATGACTTCACACCTCAAAATCCACTGCTCCAAATTTAGACAACAGTATAAAAATGCTATAAAGCCTAATTTATTTTCATTGCCCCATACATGACTAAATTTGCCTCTTGGGTCTCACGCCTCTTCTGTTTATAGTTACATATTTCACACTGTAGAAAGTAAAATTCATACCTTCTCAATGAAATTTTCATGAACTATGCATTGCCTGGTGTTATATATTCAGCAATATTAACTATTGCAGCTGTTTACATTCAGGTTTCCCTCAGCCTCAGGAAGGCCAAAGTTTATTTTTATACATTAAAAAATTTTAAGTTTCCAGAAAATGCTATGGTCACCTCATAAATATGATTTAGTAACCCAGCTTGAGGTCATGACCCTAGAGCAAGAGGAACATATCCATCACACATTCATCAGTTATGTCACTTAGCACTTAAGCAAGGCAATATTTAAATGAGCCCCTCAGAAGAAGAAATCCTTACTGCTAAACATCTAAATTGTTGGCCTTATAGATTCAGCTCAAATGCTTAATTAGCAGCTGTTGGAGCTACAAAATGAAGAATTTTGGCTTCATCCATCCATCCATCCTTCCATCCTTCCATCCTTCCATCCTTCCATCCAGTATTTAGCATTCCACTGTGCAAGTAGGACTTTGCAACTCCATCTTCAGCATGGATTTGCTCAGAAGGCAAATAGCTGGGGGAGAGTTAGGCAGCACAAGTGAACTTAATCCACCACTGTACTGTAAAATAAGAGGGGCACTCAACATAAGATAAGCACTACCTTATATCCCTGGGGATAATTCATGGTCCAAGTAATTGACAAATGGAATGTCTAATTCAGCAATTAAGAAGAAAAAAAAAAGAAGGACATTCAGTTTTCCAAAGATAACCTGAGTTGCTACCATTGGGTTCACCAATGTACTACCTAAAAGTAGTTGCCTACTACAAAGCCTCTGATTTCAGTGATGTTGATCAGGTTTAGCATGAGTTTGAGGCCATATCCATATGGAACACACTTACACTGGGGTAAAGTCTAAACAATATCACCTGAAAATGAGTAGCATCAGCAAGACCCTGACCCTACACTTGCTAAAAATCTTCCAAAACTCACATCGTCTGCACTATCACTTTGTATGGAATAACGAAGAAAGTTTCAAAAGACCCAATTCAAACAAACTGTCATTGGCCCAATGCTACAGATTCATCTACATAAATTACAGTTTAATACAAACTTCTCAACTACCAAATCATGAAAGAAAGACTAAAGCTAAGTCTAGTGAACCTCAGAAAATGGACAGGGCTGCCAGTGCTCTTCAAAGTCTACCTTCCACACTTAAACAGCTGACTCACAAAGTGTCTTCAGCTAATCTGTATCTAGGCCTTGGATGCTGGCACTTCCTTTTAGAGGACTTTGGGGGGAAGTTTTACTGTCCTTGGAGCAAAGGGAACTAATATAATTTATTTTTTCCTTTTCTATTAGCACCCAGGAGGCATCTAGCAAGAGTTCCTTGTTGCGCTTCACCTACACACTGTAAAGTACAGCCTGTCTGAACAGAAGTGGCTTAAATGGGCAAAGGTGCCAGGAAAGAGGAAAATAACACAACTCTCAAATTCACAGATGGGAAAACAAGGCATGAAAGATCCATTGTTGTACACAGGTTCACAAGGAAAATTTGGGGCAGAGCTCACAGCTACAGACGCGAAGTCCATAGCCTATTCATCTATGAATCCACAGGGCACTAAACAGGAGGAGAACCCAAGGAAGGCAAGATCTTGGTGAAGGCAGTTCTTCTCAAGAGGCACAACTGTATCTGCTTCAGAGATTCACAACACAGTGGGGAAAAGATGGCCATAAAGAGAAATGCTGGCATGAAACACAAGGGGCCTGAAAAGCGATTAAATTAGGAGACAGCTGTCCTTCCCACTGTGATAGAGAACCTATGTGACCCACAGTTGTGGGAGGCTGTCAACTTGGATACCTGAACGGGGTAATTTCAGGAGAAATAACAATATTGAAAGCTATGCTGAACACACGTGAGAGAACTTGGGGCATCAAAGCCTAGAAAGAGAAGGAAAGAAATTCTTTCCCCATTCTTGTAGTGTTGTACGACTAGGCTCCTCTGAAGCAATGCAGCCTGTACTGCATTGGAGCTGTGCAATGCAGGGAGGGATAGATGGGCCAGACGGAACTGATCCAAAAAGGGAAATTCTACCTTTCCTTCATCAAGAGGGTAAATGAGATGGGAGGAAAAGGAAGAGAAAGAGCCAGAAAAGGAAGATAAGAAGAGAGAAAAGGGAAGGGGAGCAAAGAGGGGGGAAACAGGGAGATGGAAGAAGGCAGACCAAAGAGCCAGAGTAAACAGAGTGCACAAAATAGAGCCCTAAAGGATTTGATTAAAAAAAGCCACAATATTTTTTATTCCCTCAGCACCAGCACTACAGACCACATCTCTGTATCCAAACAACTGAAGGCAAGCACTAGGTCATGCAGCAATGCCTGTGCTTGTCAGGGTGTACTCTGTCCCCTTTCTCCCCTAACTAATACAGAGGATTGCAGCTCTCTGCCATTGCCTGCCCTGGCAGGCAAGACAGGGACTAGCATTTGGTGTCACTGAGATGGCCTCCTGTCAGTCATCACTGAACCTCTTGCATCTCAGTGGTGCTCCAGCCCATCCATTAGAACCAGCAGCACAGCTCCCTCTGCTCCCAGGCTGCCTGCCACTGACTGAGACTGCAGTAAAAAAAAAAAAAAAGAAAAGAAATCAAAAGGGGTGCTGGTGGTTTTGGATTGCTGGACCCATCCACAAAAGTCACAGCAGGGGGGCTCCAAATCCCTGCATCCAACAAATAAGGAGAATAGGAAAGGAACAGGAGATTAAAGCATCCAGGCTACACACAAGTCAACTGCTCATACCATCAAATGAAACAAGGCAGAATTTAAGACCAGCTTGCTCCAGTCCTGACAGTATTCATGGGTTTACACAGGCAGAGAAAACAGGGGCTCTGTAAGCCACAGTTCTGTCCTATGCTGCTTTTAAAAAAATCAAAGTTTGAATCCTTATGCTTTACAGAAAACCTAGTTGCAGAATATGTAAATGGAGCTCACCCTCAGAGAGACACAGAAATTCCCTTAAACAGCAGAGAAGGACTGGAGTGGAAGATCATTCTCCAACAGGGAGAATTCAGTTTTGCACCATGAAAATTCAATTGCCTTGTTTAGACCTTGGAAAGCCTGGTGACTTAACATAACCTGTATTTATTGAAAGCATCACATCAACCAAAATTTATAGTTTGAAATGGGTCTGTATGGGAAAATGTTCCCAAAACCTATGAAATCCTTTTGCTACACAGGAATATCATTACAGAACTAGCTAAAAAGGAGAAGTGCAACCTGCTGTATCACCACTTCTTTGCAATTTTGGCTTTTCTTACAGTTTTACCTCTGCTGAGGCCAAACTGTGCTTGCATGCTGAAAAAAATGGGATCACACCACAGAGAGAAGCTTGCAAGCATACCCCACAGCCAGCCCTTTCCTTAAAGTAATTTCTGTTTAGAGATAGCATATCTCTCCACAGTTCTGCAGCTCTCTCCCTAGCAAGCCTTTCAGATACATGAAAAGAAATATCTGATCAAATATATTCCTCTATCGTGGCTTTGGAAATATTAGCAAGATTTAATTAATATATAATCATATCAGCAGAAAAGAGTTAATTGAAATATTGAATAACTACAACGTTAACAGGATTGGAACATAATGCTTCCGATGTACTAAGCAGATGATTTATCCACCATGCTATACAAATTTTAGTTAACAGTTGGGCAAAGACTTTAGATCTATTATTTTTAGCAATGGAAGGGTATTCTCTAGGTTGTGCCAAGGCCTGTGTGGTGAAAAGCATTGTGAAAAATCAGCTTATTGTGCATTTTCTTCTTCTATTAGAAGAAAAAGAGAAAAATGTGTCTGACAGTGTTAATTGGGATCTTGTGGTAATGCAGCAGTATGTGCACGGGGAGACAAACGAGTTTCAGTGCAAATTCACTGACCTTAGCCAAAATATATCCAGGGAAGAAAATGGCTAAATGAATTGAGTTCTGTGACATGAAACATGTGTTACATTCCCAGGCGTCATATTAATTGTGCATGGTACCAGCAGGACAGTTGTAAGACAGGTATAGTATCACTGTTGAGGTTAACCACACACAGCAAAGAGAAGTTAACAGTAAAACAGGCCTGTATTACAAGCCATCATCTGTACCTTCTGATTTTGCAGAAACTTTTTTTTTTACACAGATCAATCCTGCAGCCATAGTCACAAGCCTCTGGTGTCCATAAAAAAAAATCAAGAAAGTTGGAAAAAAGTTGCCTCTAACCTAAATTATCTGGATGTATAAAAACTCCAATCAACAAATTGGCAACTTTGCTAAGATGCACTTAAGTTAAATCATGGACAAGGCTGGCAGGGGCTGGCATTTATCACTAGCTTGCAAGTAGAAAATGAACTGATGAATCTCACATGAGATCCCAAGGAGTGGGATTCATCTCATAAAATCAGCCTCTCTGTAAGGCAGGCACTCGATGACAAACCTGTGTTTCCTGAAGTTTTCCCTAGATACTGCTGTCAATTAATTCCCTCGAGACCTTATATTAGTCACATAGCTGCGCAGCATCTCTCTCCCCTTATATGAAATTGGAATAGCACTTCTTTTCCCACTAGGGACCTAGGCAGATAATCATCCCAGCACTTGTGATCAGACACATTGATAACACGGATAAAAGAACTTTGAGGAAGACCAAACCACTCTCTACAAAAGGAGAAAACTGATCTAGCTGAAGTAAGGAATGGACCTGGTTTGATATCCAGGACTAGATTTCAAACCCTTGCAAAAAAACCCCAAAAAACTGCTGCAGATACACACATGCAGAATTCATGGGACTGTGAAAACGTCCAGCACTTGGATACGAACATATGCTTTGAAATTACCACTGGTATGTGCAGGTAAGCAATGACAGAAGAGAGATACCTGGCTACAACCATCTCAGATGTTCTTTATCTATCTGCTGTTGCAGTCAGTTCTCTTGGATAATGCGCTGACAACTAGCGGAACAAGGAATGAAAACTGTTAAAATAAGGACTGACCTAAATTTCAGAACACAAGTGAAAATAGAACCCAGGACCTTCCCCTCAATGACTGTGGCATTAAATCACAAATATTTCAAATTACTTCTGATATTTGCTACCTCAGTCTTTCTATCTCAGCTGTGGAAAATATACAGGAAGGTATCCCCACTGCACCCAATAAATACATTCAATCCTACTTATTTTTTTTCTTCTGGCTCTAAAGATATGGTTGCAATGTCCAGAGAGGCTGCTAAATTGAACACATTGATTCAAACCAGCCCTCTACATTCCTGAAGGATTTCTGTGAGGTAAGAGTGGGTAGGACATATAAAAATCAGTGCAGTGTGTATGAAGTCCTGAAAAAAGGCAGAGGCACAGGATACCAGAATTGTTCCATATTACTGTTATATTGTCCATATTATTGTTCCATATATGGCAGTGGGGATTCTAATCCCNTAAGGCAGAGACACAGGATACCAGAACTGTGCCATATTACTGAAGCTTAAACAGTTCTTTTGTTCTGAATAGACAGGTCAAAGCAAGTGGGAAACTGGACATATTTTTGTCATCAAGCTCATGATGCTTTGCTTCCCCAATGCACTGTCTATGGCAGTGGGGATTCTAATCCCAAATCCCTCACTACATCCATAGGGTAAAGATGAAACTTGGTGCTCTCAAAATGATAGTATGGGACAGTGCTCAGAAGAGACTACTAGCACATAAGGAAGGGATGCATCACCTTAGATGGAGGATACTTTGATTTTAAATGTAAGATAGTAAAGAAAAAACAGCAGTTCACTATTCCTGCATTGCTTAAAGATATGATATCCTAAGTGGGATATATCTTAAGATATCAGATCACTGGTGAGTTAGTAGATCCACAAGAGAAGTACAGACATGGGAGCAAGCAGGAGCTTGGAGCTAATCTGGATCCCAGTTCTTCCAGCTAGAAGCACTTGGGAAAAGCGTCACTAGAGCTCAGAATGTGCTAAGAGTTGATCCCTTTCTCCAGCAGGGAACAGTATTAATAGCATGAGAAGAATTATTGAATACAATATAGTAATTGAATAATAACTACGTTTGATTTGCCTAATTACTTATCTCTGTTCCATAATGTATCATCTTACTATTTATTAATAGACAGCTAGACTTTAATGTAAGTGAATGGTCACTGCCTCCCTTGGGCTATTGTTAATGGTTGCTTTCATTTTTACTTGTGAACACCATTCATAAATAAACCATCAAACCATCTATTGGGAGATGTAAAAAAAATCTGTTACGCATCCAAGATTCCCCAACCAATCCTGTGTGCTGTCACCACTAACAGGAAGATAGAGGATCAGTCTTCCATCCTAGCTTAGAACTGGTCCAGACCCAAATCTGCTTTGGCTAGTTGGTTGGTTTGTTTGCTAGACAGATTCAGAACAGCCCCAGACTTTGAGAAGATAGCAGGTAGAGTCTGCACCAGTCTGCTCTGATTGTGCAGACACAAGCAGAAAAATAGCTACTGACTTGGGGGGCATCTGTCCCACAGGCTTTCACAGTTTTAGTAACAAAGATGAAAACTAAAACCATTAATTTCACAACTGCAAGCAACACTGGAGCTTCTGTCAGCATTCCTGTGTTAGGTAGGTCTCCCCTCATCTTCCATGCTGTCTTTAATAGATTAATCACTCTCACTAAGTGCTACTGATGACAGATTCCAGGAAAATGAAATTTTTACCCAAGTCATCCACATGCAGCACACTTAGCAGAAAAGGAACCACAGTCCTGCACAGTTCATCTTGGGATTTGCATCCAGAAAATAAAAACATGTGTGTATATATAAATATATATAAATGAATATATATATTCATATCACAGTAGAGAATCATGAAGCCTTACTTTACTTTCTTGCCTTCCAAACCCCAGAGGTCCATTAAGCCTAAGCCTAGCACTATTTAATTTGGCATGTTGACACGGCAAAGCATTCCAGGAGCATTCAGGGTAGGGATTTGTGGAGGCAAACAATAGTCCTGATTCACTGAATGAGATCCTAATAAGCTGTTGTGCTTCATCTTTTTTTTTTTTTTTCCTCTCTTTTCACTCATGGGGCAGAACCCTCCTGCCAGGAAGGTCCTAGGAATAAGGTTGTGCAGCATTTGAAACCAGCAGTTGCACCTGGCATTAAAATGTCTTTAACATGTTTTCCCTCCCCACAAATGATGGAGATGCTTTCTGAACCTCCACTCATAAATCACACATGCAGGAGTTGTTGAGGAAGCTGGCTTTGACTAGTGAGTACAGGTGTAGCCTGGGAACAGAAGTTAGGAGACTTTCCTCTCCATGGGGCAATGTCCCTGTGTGAATGATACTTCATCTCACACTTCAGCACAGGTCCATAACACCACCCATATCAAAGAAGCACAGCACCACAGCAGGGTGGCTTTAGGATGCTGAATACCAGCTTTTTCTAAACTCTCAAGGTGCATACTAGTAAAGACATCAACCATCCAGTGACTACCTACAATATTTGCCCTGTCCTTATCTACTCATATCCCAAGGAGAGAAAGCTCCCTGCCTATATCTCCGCAAAGGAAAAAAACCCCTGGGACTGAAATGTCACAGATTCTGAGGACGTGATTAATTATTTAAATTGACAAAATTGCATTCCACTGGTGACATTCAATGCTGTGTCTGCTCTGCCTTTCACTCTCTCCTTCCTTCCCTGCCAGCCCCCAGCAGCTCTCTCCCTTGTGGACGTGTGCCAGTCAGGGATCTGTTCCTTCCACTCTGCTCTCTGCTAAATGTTTTTTATTCTCAACCACCTGCCCCAGGCCCTCTCATCAATTATTAATCAAGTGATCCATGAATATGCAAATCAACCCACGCACTCATTTTATTAAATTAAATAAAAAAGAAAAGAGACATGGCGTGTACAGCAGCAGAATAGATGATGGGGTGGACTGCTCCAGGGAAGCAGGAATAGGTACTTTCTGATAGAGAAGAAATAAGTAGGATGAGAGGGAACATGCACTTTATAGAACTAGAAATAGGATTACTTCTAGAGCCGTTCATATACTTAAAGTGATGTTTTGCAGGAATGCAGAGGGTGAAAGTTTTTATCCTGCGTTAAGTTATCAGATGGACACCCCTGTTCTCTTGCAATAAATCCCATCAACAGGGGCACTGTGGAGCAAGGCAGGCATTTATAAGACTGGGGTGGTCCAGCTGGCCATGCACAAGGCCCTTCCCTCTAGCCCACAAGCATCCACCTCAGCAAACATGCAGCTGTGCCACATCCATATGAATAGGCAAGAGTAAGCCAAGGACACTGTTTCTCTAAAGATCTTCTGAGTGGGAACCACTGCTGCCACCTGTATGGCTCACACAGAAGAGGAATGAGTGAGGTTTTCCTCTGAAAATTATGACCTCTCACAGATGCTGCTAGCTGCTGAACAGAGCTATCCCTCCATCAAATTTTCTCCATGTAGTACCTTGCCCCTCTTCCAACCCACCCAGCACACTCTCTACACCTATGTACTAACTAGTCTTTCTGTATCTCCCCAAGACAATGGAAATGAGATGGGCCACTGTGAGATTGACCTGTCATTTCCATCAGCTACAAGGTTGTCTGAGAGATAATGCTAGATTAGAATCCAAGACTGGGAATGGGTACTGCCAATCCCATGCTAAGTCCCCTTTCGCCTATTATATTTTCCAGAAAACACACTTGGAAGGAGAGATAGGTAACTATCTGGCCTGCTTTTTCAGTCACTGGTGGTGTGGCAATCACAGCTGAATAGCCTTGAGATGACACTGCTTCACAGTTCTTAATACCTGTACACAAGCACCCCCCAGGATATAATTAAGATTATACTTGCCTCACACAGACACTACACTCCCTTCCCCCTAGTTTAGCTTTCTCCCCTTCTGCCAGCTTCACTGAGCCTCATTTCACTAGCTGACTAATGTCAGGTCCTGACCTTCATGAGGGGATGAGGGAGTTCAGTGCTGGCAGGCAGAGTGCAATCTCCACTTCTTACCCAGGAAACAGATAGAGCATGGACAGTGGCAGGATATGTGCCTTTCCCACCAACAAACTCTTACAAGTCTGAGATCTGTAGGTTATTCATAGAATTGTGGAATGGTTTAGGTCAGAAGAAACCTTAAAGACTTAAAGTTCTAGCTCAAGTGCCACAGGCAGAAACATCTCCTGCTACACCTGGCTCCTCCTACTTGTCCTAAGCATTACTACTAGATATTGATGCTGCAGGAACACATCTCTCATCATGAAAGCACTTATGGAAGAGGCATTATTTTTTTCAAGGCAGTAAAGCTTGTGAATCCTGAGTTGTGTGCTGTTTCTGAGACTATCACACCAAGTTCCTCTGCAGGAGCTGTGACACAGGTCCTGTGTCAGACAATGGCCACAGGAGAAGCCAAATTTTCTGGAGCTGACAGAAGTTTCATAGCAGAACTTCAGAAAGAGTCTGTTGGTCTTTGGATCAGAAGACTCTCATAGAAGTTCATCTCACCATAAGGTTGCAATATTTAGGACAGGAATTTTCTTTCTTCTGACCACAGATGATTTCAAAATGCCAAACCAGGCAAGTTTCTTATCTCGAGTAAAACCTGCTGCCACAGACACACACATCATGGCATTGCTGAACTGAGGGAAGAGGATTGCATCAGCAGCTGGAAGCTATGTTATCATGTTGTACCCTGTCCAGAGCTGTATCAGAACTGGATGGGAAGCCACAAGAGGTGGATAAGAGGAATAACTTTTTCACCCACTGATCCAAGAATGTTGGTTCATATCAACAAGTAAGTCTGGATATTGCCCCCTCCATGAAATGGCTAATGATGCTGCTAATGAAAACTTGAGAAACGAAAAGCATAAAGACAAGGCTTAGAGCTACTCATTTCTCAGTCTTACCTGTACTACACAAATGTGTAGTAGATCAGCATCATAATATCAATACCAATGCAAATTAGCGAGTCCAGAAAACACACTTGGAAGGAGAGATAGGTAACTATGTGGCCTGCTTTTCCAGTCACTGGTGGTGTGGCAATCACAGGAATACCAGAAACCAGAGCTGCTGTACAGCTACTGGCTTTGCTGTTCATCACCCTCAGTGTTAGACATAACCCTCAAGACCTATCCTGCACTCCAATTCTGGAGTACAGCCCATGCAGAAGACTCCAGTATCATGCTTTTCTGTATTTCAGAGTAATTTCAGATTAATCTCCTACACCTGAAGGGAAATGCACAGGGACCAAGGTGGCAGGACCGAGTTCAAACACACCCCATACTCATTGCACACATGGCTGCAGCTTTCCAGAGAAACCACCTGAGATGCCAACCTGCCAAGGAGGAAAGATGCCCTGTACCAGCAACATGTGCCCAACATGAGCCCATGGGGCTCAGCATACACAAGTAAATTGCAGAGATTGGCATCTTTATTCCTTCAAGGCAGCTCATGCTCTACCTCTGCATGCAGCAGGCTTTTCTGATGCATTCAGGGAGATAGAATGTTCCTGCTTCTCAACTTCTGAATGGTAGGAGAACAGAGGAAAAGCAGAAAATAAATCCCCTAATGTCACCAGCTAAATGTTAATTTGGAATGAGATTTTTTGTTTTCTAAATTGCTATTAACTGTGTGCCAGCACGCAGGTAAATTGTTCTTGGCTGAGAAAATGGCCTGTCTCTCTTCTCAGAGATTAACGTAGAGGACAGTGAATGGAGCAGTAAATAAGAAAACCAAGCTCCTCATTCAATAGTTTCCATACTTCTTTTCTATATATTTTTCATCTGTAAATTAATTTCTACTGCTCACGTTAGCTGAAGGCCTTGTTTACCATTGTTACTCCCCCATTTTCTTTCCCAACAACATGGGAGAAGGAAGGAGAAATAATTTGCTGCCATGGTGACTCCAACTGAAATGAAATTGCTGTATTTCCTTCTTGTCCCTTCTAAAACCAGTCTCCCCTTCCTCATCTCCTTCCCCAGAACTCTACTTATTTAGCAAAGAAATGCCCCTGCCTGCGTTTCTTTGTCTGAAAACAGCCCAAGTGACAGGCTGGCCTATTCCACCATAAGCTAGGATTAAGAGTACTTTGCTTGGTTATCTGGCTAGAAGAAAAGCTCAGAGAAGCCTACAAAATGGCCTAATAGACACCTCCAAAGCTTTCCTGTAGAAGCAGTACCAGAAACCAAGGAGAACAAGCACATGTCACTATATTTCTGCCCATTTGCACTTCATAACACAGGGAGCATGTCAGAGGATGTGTGTGGGGTACAGCTACTTCCACATTGTTTCACAATTGTCTAAAAAACTTTGACTAAAATGAATACCTAATGTAAAAAAAACAGCTTCTTTCTCCAGACAGAAATGTCACAAGCTACCAGTGTCCATCTCTCACCTGGGGTAATTATTTGCCCAACTCATCTCATATCTCTCATGCTCAAAAAGCCTTTCCCAGAAGTGTGTGCTCCATTGTCTTGGTTTCAGCTTTGAGCAGGGGTACTTGTTAATTAATGGATGTCTTTTCCAGATCTTTAACAAGTCTATTGCGTTAATTTCAAATCTATCCTTGACAAAAAAACCCCAACAAACATGAGCAATTTAATAAACAGGTGTTGCCCTCTTAGTTGCATAGATTTTCATGATGAGAAAGGGAAGGCTCATATCAGCTATTGCTCCTCTGCTCCCGTACAGCATCTTTGTCCCCTTTCTACTTAAATACCTTGCTGAACTACTCAGCATACATGGTTCATGCTCCCTTCTTTCCCACTCCTATGAGTATTTTGATGTTACCAGGCCAGATGAAAGGAATTTATGAATTTATTGCTGTAGAAGCAGAACCCTTAAATACCAAGCTGGATTCAGGAATTGTTTCCTTTCCATCAAAAATCTCTAGTATGATCTTGTACTGGTCAACAATGCACATGCTGGCATTGTTGAAGCAGGAAGACAGTTCTCCCTTGGAATGAACACAGTTTGTCTTATGCTCCTAAATTTGCAAAGGCTTTACCTGCACTAAAGGTTAATCTATTGATAAGATGAATAATCATGTGATAGATGAAAATATTTGTTTGATTCATGGATCTCGAGTGAATTTCAGCAATGTGAGACTTACTCCTGTCATCTTTGCATAAAAGGTTTCATTTACTGCCTCTGAAGAAAAAGCACTTGTTTCTCTCTCCAAGATTCTTGCAACTTGTTATAGAGGAGGTGCACGCAGTCACTTATGAAGAATGATTCAAATCAATGGTGACTTGAAAGCATGGGTGCTGCACTAGATGTCCAACTCAAATACACACTTGGCTAATTGCAGGCTAGTTCCTAGAAAGCATAGCGAGAACTAATGAAAACACTGCTTTCTTAGCTGTCAAGCCTAAGACTAAAAATGGGGGCAATAATAATAATCAACAATGCAAATCCCAGGTTCTCTCCAGTCCTTAGATGCTCAATGGTCTTTTCCCCCTGTAGAGAATACCACAGAGTAGAACGGGATCACATTTTAGAATAATCAACTATACCGTCACTTGGATAAAAAAATATCCAACCGCTCAAAACAAGAGTAACTAGAGTAGATAGGTCAGCATAAAGGACAACTGAGGCAAACCCCTTTGCAACACTGTAACAATCCACATTTCTCCCATAGGCAAGATAAAAAAGGTAAAAGAATTGACCGATAGTCAATTTCAGAATTCAGCCACCAACATGAGGAAAAGCAGTCAATAAGATCACCACTGTTTGAGGTTCTCAGAACAGATAACAAAATTATCTGCAGAAAGGGTTTCTGGCCTGTATGGGACTGGTCTGCTGGAACTGGTCCTGAGGATATGCTCTCATATGGGAGTAGAGCTTCTGTCTTTCTGCAGTATGTATGCTTCACATCATAACAGTACAGGTGAGAATCTCACCTGGAATCTGCATGCAGCTTCTGGAATTGATTCCAGAGACAGAGCCTTCAACATAACCCAAGAACATATCTCAGGTGTCAGAGATACACATTCTTTTCCATCTCTGTTTTCTAGCACTTGAATTTTCATGGCCATGGAATGGGCGCTACACAAAAACCTTCCCAAGAAAATATTCGGTTTTGACATAACTTTCTGAAAGGTTCTTTCTCCCCTCTTGTTTTTTTTCCTCCAATTTTCACTTCCTTCAGTCCTGAAGTAATTAACTTTCAATGGCAGCTGATTATAAGTAAAGAGAAATCAGAGGCTGCATGGCTGTCTGTTTGGTGCAAGCTCGGTAAAGTGCTTTTTAATTGGAAACCCCCTTTGCCATGTGCCTTTCAATCCATTTTGTGCTGTATTTATCATTCCAGATTCATATTATATCCAAGACCTTTCATCTAATGACAGAAGCTCATGCAGAGAAAAAAATTATTTTAACAAACAGACATTAGAGCTATGAAAGAGAAAAAAGAAAAAACAAGCAAGATAAAGTAGGAATGGCACAAGATGACTACAGTACATCTCAAAGTGCTAGATGCTGATCTCTTCATGCTTTTCCTTTGCTATGTGACTTCTCCAGGAGACCTCCAAACCCACAGCTTCTGGACCACCATCACTTGACTCATGCCAAATATCAAGAAATAGCAGCCACAGAAGGCTTTGCAAAAAAAAAAAAAAAACAGCAAAAAAAAAGGTTAAAAAAAAAAAAAAAAAAAAAAAAAAAAAAGGAAAAAAAAAAGAAAAAAAAAAAAAAAAAAAGGAAAAAAAAAGCATCCTACTACCATGATCAGGAAGAGACATTTAGAGGTACAACCCAAACGCAGTACTGGCATTTTAGGAGCCATCGACCAAGTCTCCTGTGATTCTACAGTTTGGCATGATCAAAAGCCAGCACAAGTGACAGTCTAGAAACACAAAGCTGAGAACCACCACAGAAAATGTACAACCTCAACTGTGGGGGTTGAGTTAACTGCCAGATTACTGGCAAAATGGATCTTAATTCCACATAATGGTCCATCCAGAATGCATGGAAGTTCACCTTACTGTACTTTCACCAACTACAAGTTATAGAAATACGTAAAAGAAATATAAAATCCTATTTATTCCTTGTTCTTTGGCCAAAGCATGATCCACAGGCTGAATCCTCAGCCATACTCATCAGAGTACATAGATGCAAAAAAAAAAAAAGGAATAAAAAAAACTGTGGCCTCACATAGCAATGAAACAGCCTAGAGACCTCAGGTGCCTGCGGCAGTGGAACAGCATGTCTGTGCAATCAGCAGCAGTAGCTCTTTTGGCACTAGGGTGGTTGGGGGGCTGCACATGATCCAATCTGAACTAGCGCTTCCCACTGTTAACGAGCACTTCTTGCCAACTGCCCACCTGGCTTCCGCAAGAAACAGCTTAGCTGACACTGGATGCTTGGCAAAAGACTCTGAAGTTTAATTGCAGTAAATTTATATGATAATATTGAGCATCAACAGCCTAATGTACATTTACCATCAGCAGGGATTGGCCAGTAGTGAAGGGCCAGGGATATCCACCAAACATCCCTAGAAATGCTCAGCTAATGGAATAGCTAATAGTAAAACCTTACCTCCATCCTTAACTGAATTAGCTGACATGCATCTCACACTTCCCCATGAGGAAAACTATGTGGAGTAACACATCTGTTTAAGGTCAGGCTGAACAAGACACTGAGCATCCTGATCTAGTGGGAGGTGTCCCTGCCTATGGCAGGGGGGTTGAAACTAGATGATTTTTTAGGATCCTTACAACCCAAACTACTA
>VZTY01010768.1:773548-832793 GCA_013400935.1 Turnix velox
GGCAGGGGAGTTGAAACTAGATGATTTTTATGGTCCCTTCCAACCCAAACTACTCTATGATTCTATCTAATAGACCAGCATTTTGCTTACTACCTAACACCATGATATTTCTGATGAAGACGGTATCACTCCAGGAGAACTTTCAGGAAAAACAGATTATTTTTTATCTGCTTGTGAAGTCAACTCTCTACAGGATCATACACATTCCACAGAAAAGAGCATAAGAAGCAAACTGCAGACCAAGTAGAATGGAGGGATAACAGTACTGTGTTTGAATGCCAGTGTCATCTGTAAATTTAAGAAGGAAATACAGGCAGCTTGAAAGAGAAATTGAAGTTGCATGTAAATAAGACAATAACCAAATGTACTACAGGAGCCATTTGGTAATCTTGATAGTCAGTAAGTATAACCCACCATGCACAATGTACATAATAGCAGCAGTGTGTGAGTGCCCAAAACAGAATGTAATTCAGGAAAGCTCAGCCTCCTAACTCAGGCCTTGCACAACATGTGTTTAGAAAACTCTATTCGAAGGTACAAAACGGGCCAGAGGACCAATACTGAAGACACATGAGCACAGTAGGGTACCAGCCGTGGCATATTTGTGGACTCCATTGGTATCAGATGCCAATATATGGTTGTGAAGAGACTGAAAGGCTCTGGATGTGCATCTATGGAACTTCCCAAACAAAACTCACTCCTGAATGGTTGACAAAGTACTACTTTAAAGGGGAGTTCTGTGAAATGCAAATGGCCCCTAGGCATGCCACTTCATCCAAACTCGCAATCCCTGAAATATGAAGCAGGTAATTTAGAAGCCAAAGAGGAAAAAAAAACTTGCAGAGCAATCAGTTATAACTGTACACTTCTTCCCAGAGCCTCTTTGTGATTCATTAATAAAGAAAACTCACAGACTAGCAGCTGTGTTCAAGAAACATTGCAGCAAAGTCCATCTGAGCACCAGCACTAAATATGCCATCAGATGACACTGTGCAGGTTTGGGAGCTCTTATATTGCTAGGTTGACATCCATCTGGCCATTTTAGCGTTTCTGAAGCAGTACAGGGTTGCAATTTTTATAGCCCTATTCTCCTACGTAAACTCAACACATTGGGCTGTTTGAGCTGCAGATTTATTCAGCTGCATCATGGCTGCCCAGCATCTTCTCAAGATAGTGCTGCATCAACTCAAGAGACATCTCTTGGAGACTTTTCCTTCTGCTCTTCATATGAACACACAGGAAGGCAATAAAAAAAAAAAGAAGGTGCATGTGATTACAGACTATAAATTCATCAGACTGGTAAGTGCCAGAGAAGAAAAAGAGCTCTTTAACTAGGAGAACACACTGATGTAAGAACATATGTATGCTAACTGGCCATGAATACACAAAGACTGGGAATTAAAAAAAAAAAAGCTTTTTAAATATTCAAGAGCACTGAAATTAGACAGGCACCTCCCATTTCAGTATGAGGAAAACCACGCCACCCATATTACAAATTTATTCACATGCAATACTCCTTTCATAAGATCTGGATACAGATGTTTACACACGTTCTGTGCTGTAGTAAGAACCATCCCATAGCACTTTGCTATGTGGTAAAATCACCCTATATCATTATACGGAAGATTTTTCCCTTGATCAGTGGATTATGTACAAGTACTAAGACACCATAATACCCTGAACATCAGAGCAACCAAAACTGGTATTGTACATCTGTTCAACCAGTCCAGAATGAACAAGTTTTTTAAACGCAAAGGGTATGTTTTCAACAGTAGCTATTAAAAAAACAAGTCCTATTTTCAAAAAGAATTCAAATCCCCAAGTCCTTTGATTTTCAGGAAGACAAGCTCCTGGAGCAGCTGAGATGCTTCTGAGAGTTTTGTCCCTAGTCTTTAATGTCATTTTAGTCACTTTGATTTACTCTCCCTTTGCTGTCACACAACAGTTTTGTCCTATACCATATTGAAAACAGTGTCTTTACCTTTTTGATTGTAATGGAGCTTGAAAGACTAGGACAGATGACAAACTTTTCTCAGTTTCATTACTCCTTCCTACACACATGAGGATCATGGATCATGTAACATTACATAAGGAAGCAGATAAAGTTTTGCTGTTGACTTCAGTATCATACCTAACCCAGATTCTATGAATTACAAACTCCATGAAATAAACATAAAAACCCAACATATTTTTGTACAGGATCTGGGTTATCCAAGTTCCCACCTACTATCTTCAACCACTAAACTAACTGCCTACCTGAGTAATAAAAGATTTTATAAAAAAAAAAAGCTTTCAAAAATTTATTCTTAGAATCTAATGTTGCAAGATCATGCCTGGATTACAAACACACCTGGTCATTACCAACACACCAGGTCATCACTCTTTGCTGCTAAGTTACTGGTTTGAATATCTGATCACAAACTAGACAGTTCAATTGATGCAAGTCAAATTGGTGGTGACAGATGGAAAATACCCAAAGAGGAGCTGATGGCATTTGGATTACAAGATGCTCCAGTACTTGAGCATAACTTGATAGATGCCAATCAGTTACAGTGAGATATTGGTATTTACCACAGCTGCTATTAAGATGTTTAACAGTGAATAGGAGTCGGAACAAGCTGTCATGACTAGTCATCACTTTTTTCCCCTCCCAAGTTTATCACAATGGCAGTTTTGTTCCCAATTTAAGTTACCTAGCGATGTCACGGTGAAAGTAGTCAGATAAAATTAAATAACTTACCATTAAAGACAATCAGGAGATGATTAGAAAGCACAAAGACTTACCTATAAAGAAAAAAAGAGGCAAAATTATGAAATGAACAAACTCAAGAACAAGCCGTCAATGATTTGAGTTCAGAGATATGACAAAAGTCTTCACAGAACACTGAGAAAATCAGACCCAGTAGCTTGCAGTGACAGGCTCCTGAATCAGGGGATCAACTTACCAGATGACACTAAGAACCAGGGTTATTTTAATCACACTTGTAGGTATGCTCAAAACAAAGGTATAATTTCCTGCCCCAAGGAATGTACATTCTCATTTAAGATGAGCACATCAGATGATGATCACCTGGGGAGCAGGAAAATAATACTACTCTCATATTTGGCTGTCAGAGCACCAGACAAATCTTCAGGATTATGTGGAATACTTGTGTTAGCTGTCATAAGGGAGTAATTAAAAAATAAATACAATAAATTAGTTCTGAATTGGCTCTAAAATTTGAAGGGGGGTTTATTTCCCAGGGTTATTGTGCATGCAGAAAAAACAGGAGTTTTGCAAGATCCATCACTTCATCATTATCAGCCACACTGTTATTTGTGGTACACAGCACCTGTGGTTACAGGCCAAGGATCCACCATGCCAGGTCATTGTACAAACAGAGTACCAAAGACTGCTTTGTTCAAAAGAGTTTCCAGCTGATTCCATTTAATTTCTCATAAAGCTTCATCAGAAAATGGTGAAACTTGAAGGTAAAACTACAAGAGTCACTGGAAACAGCTGGAAATCCCAAACTGATTGGTTTCCAACTCAAGCCCTCTCCCATGCAGCCTTTTCATTTATATGTGGTGAATCTCACTGCCTTCTCAAGCCCATTTTCCCATTCAGTGAATTGCCACATTTGCCCTTCAGGCATCCACACATTTGGGTCTCACAAAGAGCTGTGCTGAGCACAGGTACCAATTGCTGTGAAGAAATCCTACAATCTTAAAATATTCATCCATCAGGATAGGTATTTTTTCATATTACCATAGGTTCACTGATATTTTTGAGTAGAACAGAGAAAACAAAAGCTGATATCACAAATGTGCAATCAAGTACTCCTACATTGCTCTATTTTGTGTTACAAGTCTTACATTTGGGGAAGATCTATCCAAAATCGACTGATGTCAATAGTCCTGAGCAGAAAGCACAGACTACAGTGAAGAGATTATTCAAAAAAGCAATGTCACTAGTGGCATGAGCCACAGCAAGCTCTGGTCCTTGCCTGCACACAGCTGTGACTCAGTTTACAGGTATCCAAGCAATCATGGCAACATGAAGAATCTTGGCTACACAGGTCCCTACATACCTTCACAGAAGGTACACCTTGTACTAGTTCAGTAGTTCTTCCTACAGTTCAAACTGTGTGAACGTGATCACTGCTAGGGTGGCCAACAATGTTCCCAAGTAATATTCACTAAGGACTTTCGCGCTATTTCTGGTGCCTTGACACAACTTCATTTTACAGCATGTCCTCCATGCTACAGGCATCACTAAACTCAATGGGCTGAGACTCATTTAAGAGAGAAAATCCAAGCATCTCAGCAAGAAGGAGCAAGATTGGGTGGTTAATTTGAAAGACAAGCTTAAGATCACATTCTCCAGTGATTGGATAGTTCATTTCAAAGGCAAGCTTAGAATTCTTTTTCACAGTATATGTAAGGAAATTTATATAAAGAGGTAGTCATTCACAGAGATGGAAAAGCAGATAACACCAAAATATTTGTGCACACCCTGAATATAGCCATATCTCAATGTACACATTCTCCTTAGAAGTGACCTTGCAGATATTCTGAATAATCTTCTGTGCATACCAGAGTCATTGAATATTTACAAATAGTCACAGATAATTTGTGAACAAGCTAAGGGATGCAGCTTATTTCACTGCTTAGATTCACTGATGTAGGAACAGGAATAATGACACATGGCATCAATGATCCATCAAACAGCATGGGAAATTAGGAGTAGATACGCAGAGAGAGACATTCTCAAATAAATCATAGCCTAAAATTCAGTCACACAAACTATTTATCTACCAACTGAGAGTAAAGAACAAATTAGTATAAAATCAGACTGCTCACAAGTAACTTATTGAACAGAGAGGTGAAAATATATTTTGATAATGCATTGCCACCTGCCAACACTGAACTCAAATCATTAGACTGACAATAACTGGGAGCAGCGGATAGAAAAAAAAGAGGAATGGGAGAAAATTTTTAAAAGTGACTAGGAAACTGCAATGATGAGGGCAAAGCATCTGCTTACACTTCATCAGATCCTACCCACTTTGGTCAGGTTGCAGTATGCCCTCAATCTGCAAAACCCACAAGCATAGCCACCTATGAAGAGCAATATCCTGTGCAGCAAACAAAAAAATCCCAAAGCGTAACTTCGCCCACTTTCTCCTCCTTATCACCCACCCCGCTAAACTCTTTGCCTTCCAGATAGCTATGCCAGTCAGTCACTCATCAAGACACTTGATCCAGCTGCTGTCTTAAGGACAACTGAACAATAGGGAGATAGAAGAGCAGCTTAGCTCTGCAAGGGAGATTATTTAAAAGGTTAATTAGTGAAAGAAACAGAAATAGGAAATGGAAGCAGCAATGGGAAATGGGAAGGAGGAGGAAGGGAGGGAGCAAATGACTTTCAGCTGCTAAATCTGACTTTCCAAATCCTTAAAGTCCTTTGCAATTTAAGCTGAACAAGGAGGGGACAAGAGGGGGATGGGCTGTGTTGTTCACTCACATGTTTGATAAAACCTCAATTATGTTCCGCTCCTAATCCAGTGTCATTAGGAGCAAAATGGTACATTGGGAGGCCATTTAGATATGAACGCCTGCAACCTCACCATCTGACCTGCTGACTTCTCCTTTCTTGCTCCTGCTCTCTTTTTGTTACTGGAGCCAATTATATTTAGAGATGTGATTTTTTTTTTGGCTAGGTACTTGGCCTTCAGTGCAGGGGGTCCTAAAATGGCCTAGCTGGAAACCCTTATGGCCATTTTTTTTTTTTTTTCCGTGTAAAGGTCATTATTACTATAATAGCTGGGAATGAATCTGTCTATTCAGAGCTTTTAAAAAGATAAACAAAACCTCCAAAACAAAACAAATGAGCATTTTCTATGGTGCCCCAATCCCTGTTGTCACTGGAGTAGGAGGAGTCTGTTAGCTGACTTCAATGGGAGAGAAGGATTGAACCCACCTGGAGAATTTTACAGTGCTAAAACAAAAGCCTCAGGAAGCAACCAAGTGAATTGAAATGTAAAGCAGATAGCTCTTTGGTCCCCACTGGTGCAAGGAAACAAAATTAGAAGAAGCAACTATCTGCATAATCTGCCTTCATCCTCAGCCTTCTATCAAAGCCATGCCTGGATCTGAGCACAACTCAAACACAATGGAAAACTATGGGTCAGGAGCATCCAGTGCCATGTAGGAGACTAGCAGAGAGGCCAGAGTGCAGTAGTACTGTCACTTTGTCACCTTGTTGGTATTTTTCATTACCCCAAATCTGCACTTGCATCAGTAGTTTACCAGAGATGGCTGCATTTTAATGACATGAAACAATACATATATCATTTATATGGCCTGTTGTGCTTTCTCTGTTTAGAAATCAATACAGGTATCTCTTCTCATTATACTAGAACACATGATGAGTGCAGTCGCTATCTTAAAGTCACTTGCCAGTACATAACAGTGAGCCCTGCTTTTTGTCCTCTGGACACTGTTGTATAAAGGCATTATGGAAATGCGCACAAGCAAACAAGTTAGTATTTTATTCAGATAAGAAGCACCAAAACGAACGAGGCAAATAAACCCTTTCTCAGCTCTTCTGCAGCATTACCTTTGCAGGCTAGTTTTGATATCATTGGGGGGAAAAGAATAATAACCAGAGCATGTTTGTAGCTTTCACAACTTTCTAGAGAGACATAATATTATATAGCCTTCTGAAAATGAAAAATATACCTTATTGGTTATTAAAATGTAGGCAAATCATGATATGAAAGGGATAACAAATAACCTTGAGGGAGAGACACTTGGCAAGACTAAGTTGCAAAGCACTATGGGCAAAAGGGGAAACTCAGTCAGATTTATTGCCAATTAACATAAACCTCTATTTACTAATTCAGGCATTACATAACAAATATGACAAACAATTGAACAAACACTTTGGTAGCCCCTTTCTTCCAAGGCTGATTTTCAGTTCAACTTCAGCGTAACACATACCACCATCACTATGCCCTGGGCACAAGCCAGTCTAATTCCCTTTCCTTCATTTTGCACCTACATTACACTCAGTCCCTGCAAGCACCTTGAGCGAGACTGTGTCAGCACATGATAGTTCATTGCTGTTGTTTCTCATTTCTTGCTAATTTCTTTCTCTGCTCCTTCTTTTCACTTGTTTCCTTTTTCCAGCCCAAGTCCTTCACGGGTTGCAGTTCTATGGGTTGTACATGACCTGCACCATCTCCCCTGCAGAGTGCCTTCTGCTGAGAATTACCTTCAGCACCACCATAAACAATATCCCCTTCCACATTACCTCCTCCTGTATCTTGTTTCTGTGTTTCATTTCATGCATCCTCTCATCTCCTACATCTGCTCTGTTTTTCTCTCTTGCATCTCCCTGCATCCCCCCAGAAAGAGGCTAGGACCTCTATGACCAGTCACTTTCCAATCTGAGCAAAAACCTTCACCAACCATTATGCTGGAGTTGGCCTCCAGCTACCCAAGCTGTTGCTGTCTATTTGCACAAATTGTCTGCTCTTTCAGTGGTCACTACAGAACCTTACATAAGCACAAAATCCATTTTAGAGAGAGTAAAACCAAAGAGGCATTCTCCATTAAGAGCAACCATCAGGTACAGCAGAACAAATCTTTTCCATATCACATTCCAACCAAGGTCTTCCAGCCACTACTCATGCTGGGATAGTGGAAAAAATATTTTCACAGACTGGGTGATGCACTATCCTTCCTTGTTGTTTATTCTCCCTCCTTATCAACTATCCAGGCTGCAGGTAAAGTAGTAGATGGCCATACACCACAGCACAGCTTCCCTGAGTCAGAGTCTACCTTCAAAATTGAAGCTATTTTAATAGTACTACCAATGAGAAATTGCGTATCTATTTAAATGCTATTCAGTTGCATGCATGGACATTCACTGCTTCAGAAACACATCTCTTTCTAATAATATAGTTGGCTACATCATCTTATTTGATGCTAAAAACTTGAGATGATTGATAGTAGTTTAAATTCTGAGTAGACAAAAATTATAGAGCTGCTTTATAATCTTTTGCATTAGCGCCCTGGGGAAATGGCTGAAGTCTTTATCACATTCAAAGGACAGCATGACTGATGCTAAACCTCTACTCTTCCAGCCAGACCAATCTTCAATGAAGGTCTTGGGCAACCTGTTTTGAAGCCTACCTACAAGAGCAGCTCTGAAGGCCTGGCATTAGATCATAAGCTGCCACACTTAATCTTTCCTAACTATTGTACTGATGTTTTTCTAACTTAGTTGCAAGGAAGTCAGAATCAAAGAACAAAGAGAGAAAAGATGATGATGGGGAACAAACCAGAGAAGATACTTGCCTTGAGCTTGGAAAACAAAAAAGCTATTCTGCTCAAAAGTAATGCAGTGTTTGCTTTCTGGACATGCAAATGCCACAGAAGCACTGAAAAACTATACACTGACATGCATGGAAGAGTGGTTAAAGAACCCTCCCCAAGAGGGTAACTAACTTTGGAGAGTACTGGACCTTTTTAACATGATTGGAACAATAGCATTTTTCACTGTGAGAATCATAAAGCTTATTTCAACACCAAAGTAAAGTGAGTAGGAGCTTACACTCATTCTCTACAACTTCTTTTTCACAATTAGAAAAAGCAGTCCAAACCAGAGCTCTTTTTATCGAGGAAAGAAGCTATAATGCGTGGGGCAAAAGGAGCATCAACAGAAACAGAATGGATGATGAAGACTTGGAACTTCTCAAGCAACAGCGATACATTGTAGTAAAAGAATAGAAGACCATATGTAATCCCCACAAGATCATGGGACAGACAACAGTAGAGATGGGCACCAAAGTGGAAGCCTCCTCAAGTCCTCACTTGTCCTTCCTTTCACCTCATGGTCTCTTGCTAGAAATCACTATCTCAGCCCTGGAGCCCCCAGATTGTTATGCCCATAAAAATCTCTACAGAAGATACCTCTCCTTTTCTTCCTTGAGGACTTGCAATGCCTACTTGCAATGCCCAGTTAGCAAGGAAAGAACACTACATGAAAAGACAATATCTGTAAAGCAATGGTCCCCTTCTGTTTCCACCCTTCAATGACTATCACTTTTGTATCTATTCCTTTTGTCCACCACTGCTTACATATCACGCAGAAATCTCTTTAGGCTGGGTTTCTACCAACAAAAAGAGAAAATAGATTTGCTCCATTTTTCTGTGAACATCACACGCCTTTTTCCTAGGTCCAATCTCAGGACAGAGGCATTAGGAATACTCCTAATAAATGCCAGACTTCATGTTAAAACAAATAGATGAGCTAGGAATTCCAGCAAAGATCGCATGACAGTTCTTTTGAGTGTCCAGCTGAAGCTTAGTGTCCCAGGTTTTGCCAGATAAGAAGTTGCACAGCATTTTGGTAGAGCATTTCACACTCTGGTTTCACAATACTTCTGCATACCTGTCCCAGAGCATACTAAACAGGGTAAACAAACTCTGATTTGAACAGCCACAAATTATAAATTCCGTTATCTCCCTAACAGAAATAACAACAAAGTGATGCTGAAATGAAAAACGCAGGACTCAATTTTGTATCAGAACTGCTAGACTCCAGTACAACCACACACAGCTTCTCCAGCTCAGAGCAGAATTAGCTGAAGGTGACGGGTGAGCTAATCACACATAGTGTCCTCCCTCCCGGCTCACATACTGGACATCATCACAAGAGGGACTGCAGACTGCCAATTATCTAGTCAATCCCATAGGAAAATACACAACCCGGAGAGTAAGTTAAGAAGTCTCCTTACTACCTGTTCTCTGGTAGGCAGCATTCAGCTCGGAAAGAGCAAACCATGGTCTTGTTGCTGCAAGCCACATCTAATAACATTCTCAACAAAGCAGCAACATCAACAGCAAAGACAATACGAAACAACCACCTGCCTGCATGGTTTTCAGCAAGCTTGACAGGGAGGGCAACATTTTCCTCCCACATCCAGGGGAAAATATCATCTCCTTGTCTGTCTTTATTCATATTTTGTGTCCTGCCTTTTAATTAGCCCATAAATGTTTTGTAGGAGAGAATCATTCTGATTCTGCATTCATGCAGGGCAGAGGGTATTAGTTAATGGCAATGCCACCTTAAAGTTGCAGAGATCAGAGTCATTATCAGCCAGTCCCACTTCAGCAGCTTCATCACTACTTCGTTGTGCAGAACTGCATCTCCCTTTGCAAGCAAGCTATGTGGTTTACACGTGCGTTCTCCACACGTGGAGGGACTTGAAGAGTGCCTACCCACACTACAATATCATCCCCATCCCAACTGACTGCCCCCTGCCCTAGCGCATATCCCCCCTGCACTTCTCCTGCTATCTCACTCCCGATTAGTTGCACGCTTGTGATTAAGTCCCTTTTAATAAATGACTCCTATTAAACTGGATTCCTCTGTCACTGTGAGAGACATAAAATTAAAAACTGTCTGTCTTTAATCATGCCAGGCTTCATCTCCGTCTCTCAGGCTCCATTTATCAATAATTAATATAAGGAAGACTGAAATCCATTTAAATTTCAAAGACCCAAATGTTACATTTTTTAATAAAAAAGAAAAGAAACCATCATCACTCCCCGAAACAGAGACAGCTAGACTCACACAAGGGAAAAGAGAATCTGGCAGCACCGCCGCAGCCTCCAAAAGGAGAAAGAGGCTTGGAAGTGACAAGCAACTCTCCTCAATTTCTGTAACTGGAGATTTTCCTCTCAAATACTCCCACATACAGGAAAAACCCCAGTGGTCCCAAGGCCTACTGAGATCTGCATTGCAGCTCATGGCCTTATTTCACTTGGTTTTACTGAGTCTCAAGAGATATGACAAAACAGCCCACTGTGCTACCAAGTCTGGTATCTTCTATTAAAACAAACTGCCAGATTTCAGATGCTCTAAGGAAAGCAATATCCAGTGTTTCCCAGCAAACAATGTAACAACGCATAGCAGGATTTACTGGGATGAGCAAGGATGCAAGAAGACAAGTTGCCAACCTGTTTCTCATTATGTAGCTCTATAAAGGAAAAGAATTGACATTAAAGTTCTTCCTTTATTCAAGTGCTGCCACTGTTTAGTGGTGCTGCTGTTCAGCTTTTTATCACTATTCCACACTCAGCATTTCAGCCGGTCTCACTTCGTTGCATAAGAAGTCCAAGAAAGTCCAACATAAAAAGTCTGGTGAATGTCATGGAAGTTTGTTGGCTTTTTTTCTGCTTCCACTCCTGAGAATGGGGCTGGTCATTTGGTGTGAGGTATGTAAAACAGGAAAACTGTTGAAGTGCAGAAACAACGTGGTTGGGTGACCCTACATGTGTACTGCACGCATTGCACTATATCACATATTAGGTTTGAATTGAGTCCTCACTGTGCCCAGCTCTAGATGAGGCTGGGTGCCTCTCCAAGTATGCCTACACGGTATGTTCCTCTGCCAGCAATGCAACTTGAAAAAAGCCTTGTGCACCCATAGCAATGCTGTATTTCAAGACACATATTCTGCAAGGGTTGTCTAGCTCAACTCAAAGCACACTGAAGATATCCACATAGCTTTTGTTCTAGTTCTGAGCAGTTGTAGACAAATTCATGTACTCAAGAAAAACAAAACACAAAACCCTGTGTCATGTTGAAACGTCTAATGTAAGCTCAGGTCACGTGCATGGATGTATTGCTTTAGCTGGACTGGACAGCTGGGCCAATCATAGACCTGTTAGCCATTACAAACGTAAATATACAAATGAACCTGGAATAGAATACAAAATGCAGGAGATCTACTGTCTCAGAGGAATCTTGCACATGAACAAATAAACCTCCTAAAGGTTTTTAAATACAGGTTACTGAGTGTGCAAGCATGTAACACACAAAACCACACCAACAGTACAGGTGGGCCTCCAAGCTGGTTATTACCTTACCTAACTTCCAAATTCAGAAGTTTCAGCACACTAATCAGTTGAATACCCATCCTAAAACCTCCCAAGCCTCAGTCGTTACCTCAGCTCTTCAATCCCTGTTGATTTTGGCACCACCATTTCCCTGACACCTACTCAGAATGGCTGTGGAACACAAGATTCACACACAAGCAAAGCCCACCACTAGAGGTAGCAACAATTAGGACAGTTTCCTCTGATTAACAGTCCTATGCAGGGGAACACAATAAGCAGCCTAGTGTAACACAGTAACACTATCAGTCATTATTCAGTAATTACTGTGCAACTACACAGAGACACAAAGGCACAACCCTCCTCCCCTCCCTGGTTACAGTGGAGAATTATCACTCAATAGCCTTTAATTACTGCAGAACCACACAGTAACAAATGATGACCTGCCCGCTGGTATAAAGTGGTCCTATCACTCATCACTCATTCCCTCATAGTTACTAAGGAACCCTTCCGTAATCCCACAGTGACTGTGGCACATTGTAGCTGTAGGGTGGTTTGTTTTTTAGCTTTTTTTTAATCACAGCATATTGTGCATTTCAAAGAACTGTTGGGGGGGTAGTATGGAAGGATTACAAAGAACATTTGTTGAACTACTGTTATCTTCCCAATAAGCTCCCTCTTCCATGCCACTGAATTGTGGCAACATTGTGGTAATGCTTTCACTGAAACTTAGACACAAGGGGGATAATTGCACCTTTGCCCTGCAGATCTTGTGGTACTTGTAATTATATCCCGTTACCAAGGAACACAGCAATTTCAAACCTATTACCCACAGGTATCGTTTATTTCAGAGTTAAATTTATTACTTCAATGCCAGCCTTGCTCATGGTTTTCTTTTATGCATCCAAGCTTCCCTAGTGACAAACACTGAAAACAGAACGAACTGGAAAAGATGGGATATTAGGACAATACATGGGAACAGAAGATGTGGATGCCTTTCTGGCTCAGGCTTCAGCTTGTGTACTGCTTTGTCACTGAGCCCAGGGAGAATTTCTGAAGGGAGGAGGTGCATTAGTGCCAAAGGGGAACAACCCTTCTGCAAGCCAATAGAGGCTGCAAAATGAAGCTGCTCCCAGGGCCACCCACCTTCATCTGTGATAGGTCTGTCAGAGCCCACAACATAGAGACAACACTTGTCATTATCCACAGTTTCCAGGCTGCTGTGCTTTTTAACCCTCCCTTACAAGTGCCTCTGTGCCTTCTAACAACTTTCTGTCTGCAAAATTAGGGAAGGAACATCAGAGGCATGCTCCGCTGCACAGCTGAGCTCTGATACAAAGGACTGCCAACTGGTCTGTAGCTACACAATGCGCTACAGAAAAATAAAGCCTGTTTATTTCTGACTAGTCAATTCCCAACAAAGGGAGAAAGGGAGAAATTGATATTTTCTCCAGCCTATAGCAACATTTCAAAAGGAAGCAAGCAGTCCAGTATATGGATCTTCAACAAATGCAGCATGCCACATCACCAGCAATGGAAAGGAAAATATAAGCAGAGTTCTGCAGTCTCACCCTTCCTAGCTGAGATACTCATGATCATCTCTACCACCACCAAGCTCCTGACAAGTTTTTGTGGCCTTCCTGCACACAAACCCGTGCACTATATGAACTACTGTAACCTATGACAGTTTTAAATATACATCTTTAAAGGACATTTCAGTTGGGTTCTGCACCTTTACCACTGCTGACACTCACCTAATCCAAAGGACAGCCTGGTACTCCTCATTTGCTTGGGATCCTCCTGCTTTCCAAGAGGGGAAAGATTTAATAGAAGATACTGAAATATGCTGGTTCATTCCTGACTATCCTGCATCAAAAGGCAGAAAAGGGCTGAAAACAAAAAGGACACAGCAGCTGGATGGAGGTAGTCAGGAACATAGGGTCGGTTCCTCCCCAAGCAACCAGAGTCAGAACATGGGTGTGAACAATGAGTATCTGAGGCTACACACAGTTTAGCTTATAACAGTAATACCAAATACTGAAAAGGCAAAGAAGACCAGACAGAGCTCCTGCAGATTTGCATCCCACTTTTCGCATTGTCTTTGCAATGAGTAAGTCATCTCCTCAGAAAACAACAGGTTCTCCAGCTCCTGAAGAGGAGCTTGATGCTGTTCAAGTGCACAACGCTGTAACAAGTCAAGCTCTAGGAATGGCGCAAAAAGATAATGCTGGAACATAAAGAGAAGACCTGAACTGAGTTGTTATGGAAACCAGATTCTCACAAGTTCACACCATCAAATGAGGTCTCTCCCCTTGCATCCCTTTGTCAAAATGCACAAGATACACCAGAGTTGCTAATGACCACATCTCTGTTGCCTCACCTTGCAGGAATCACTGCTGTTTTCTCACAGTTAATCTAACCTGCCCCGTGCACCTTCAGTGATGGGAAGGGCCTTGGGACTGAACAATGCCACTGGACAGAACAGGCTTGTCCCATTTGCTCTCCTTGCTTGGATGAGTTGGTGCTAGCAGTAGCAGGATTTAATAAAAAGAACCAATGTCTGCTTTAAGATAACCCACCTTACTGTGAAATCCTAAACTGCCAAAAATCAAAACAGCATCAACAGTTCACATGTGTCAATGTAAACACACAGGATGGAGAATAGCTATTTCACCTGAGCTATGCAGTGTCATTTTGCATGCTTTGGGTTCTACCACCTGGGTTCTGCTGGCCATTCCAGTAGCACATAGCTCTTATACAGTTGGTATATGCCATTGCTGCCTGATATTGCATTTACCATACAGAAAAGGCAAGTTCTTGTCTATGCTTAGACAGAAGAGTTTGTACAGCAGCACACTGATAACACTGTTGGATAAAGATCATTTTCTCACAGAAACAAAATGGAGAGCAAGCTATGGCAGATTGCTAGACAGCAGTAGAGACACTACCTTTCTCATTACTGAGAAGTTTTGGTTAGATTCACAGAAGAGATTAAGGCAGACCTGGCACGTACTTCCTGCTGGGTCTCAGCTTGACCTTCCTAGCACTAACAAGATTTTTCCAGGTCTTCCTATGTACGTTCCTTCTCTTGAAATTCTGCCACAGGATAAAAAAAGAACATCACCAAGGCTGTCAAATTGCTGATGAGATAGTGCATCTTGTGCCAGGTGTAAGTTCAGCCCTGATGCCATCTTCTGCCTGAACCTCCTCCTAGAAAAAGACTGTCATCTCTCCAACTTGGATTTCAGGGCCTGCCATGACCATGATGCACAGGATTAGAAGCACTCAAAGACCCAAGGTTTGTAACTTGGCTTATGATTTCATCCAGTGTCACAGGAGTCCCATTTCCCCAAGCAATTGTTATATTCTTCCTTTTCCACAGTTTCCAACTCTAAGCTGAAGCAGGTACAGGGAGGTGCACAACTTCATGGGAGGACATAAGAGTCCTCAAAAACCTGCTTTGTGCACCATCTTTTGTGCTCTCATAACCTGTGTCTGAGTGCTGGAAGAAGAAATGCAGCAGTCTTATGCCAACACAGTGGCCTCTAATCTTGTGGCATGTTGTCTAGCTTGCAGGGCAATAGCAGGAACATCTGCTACAGTTAAGAATGCAAATGAGTTTCTTTGCTGTTTTCAGTCACTCACAACTTGCCAAAATTTTCATCTTCAGAGCTGAAATTTTCCAGACTTGGCCAGTATCCAACGGTGATTATTTTTTGAAAGAAAATGGCAAAAGTGACTTACCACTAGAAAGCTTGGAAAAGCATTCATCACTATTATTCACAAGCCCTGACAGACAGAATTAAGCAGCTTTAAAGTCCACAAAGTTTAGGTCTAGGAGTTAAAAACCCAGAAGCATCTGCCAAAGGGATTTAAAATGTGCACCTTTTAGCAAGCGTTTGTGTACCATTCAGCGCATGAGGACTCCAAACTAGCACTAAACTTTAAAGACTGTGGGGGGGGAAAGGGCTAATAACCCTGCAACCAACCGCTATCTGGTAAAAATAGCGCACAGGGCATTTTGCCAGCTTCCTAAATTAAATTGCACAGGCAAGCAGTGGAAGAACTTGTGAAAACATTAATGAATATGAGTACAAGTTTCAGTAACAGCTCTGTAAGACCTTTTCTCTGAAGGCATTATTCCCTGAGCAATCAAGCAGATCCAACAGATCACTGAACCCTAAAGAAGGAACACTTGCTCCCCACTTCTTTCCCCATTCCTGTTGTTAGCTGCTCTGCTCCTCTTTCCTTGCAGCAGCCCCAGGGTTTGCTGAACTCACTTTTCAACCAACCAGTTCGGCTCATTAACCGAGCTGAAAATTATGTATTTACTGGGTTATGACTAGAATGAATTTTGGGAGGGACCTGTCAAGCACCACGGCAAGTAGAAGGTAAGTGGCAGGAAGAGACACACTCTCAGTGTACTGGTGGTAGCAAGCTATTAGAGTGCTTCTCCCATGAGGTGTATCTTCAGTATAAGCTTCTGCAATCTGGAAATGTGAAAAGCACTCAAGCCCTGCTGCAAGGAAAACTCATTTTTAACATAGAAGAGAGCAAACCAGTATTACACAGGTCTGTTCTTTGAGAGGTCTAACTTGCAATATGTAAACATCTCTGCAACAAAGATAATATAATGGCATTACTGAAAATGTTACAGAGATTAAGTAAAATGCAGTGGCACGTGAAGCCTGCAGGAGAAGCTTACAGATTCCAAAATGTGAACACAGAACCTCTTTACATTCAACCAATGCTCACTACGATGAGTCTGTCCATTTTGTTATTCCTTTGGTATCAGGAAGAGGAGAGACAGAAAGAGTTAATTTAAATTAAATCACAAGAAAAATAATCAGTTTTTTACTCCAGAAGACAGAAGAAGTGGGAAAGGGATGCGTCCTAAAGGTTTTGCAAATTTCTCCCGCCCAAGGCTTCAGAGAATGGAGCTAGCAACAAGCTATTGCAGGCAACACATTCAAGAGATTATGGAAGGTACAGAATGGGCAAGCAATAACAACTGGTTGACTCACATGTTCTTGCAAAGAGTCATAATATTTTTATGCAGTGCATGAAGTTGTATGGATACGAACTGCAAGATAAAATGTAACACATCTAATAAAGAAGCTACAGCATAGGTGCTGTAAGCTAGACTAGTGAATCCACCTTTTTTTTTGGCTGTTATTCCCATTCTACAGACAGAAAAGGGAAAGGGTCATGTGTGCTCTCAGTGATGTTAAGTATAATTCAGGATGGAACTAGATAATAGAAGGCAGATCAGTTATACTGCCTTCAAGGATGTTCAGTGACTGCCAGATGTGCACTAGTCTCCACTAGCATATAGCTGCAGCAGCATCTACCTAAACAGTAAGCTGGGACTCCAGTGTGTCCCAAGTGGATGCTGCACAGCACCCCAATACCAAGCAGAAAGTAAATTTTGCATTCAACTGAAACACCACCAGAAGCTACTTGCCTTTTCTTTCTGCTACCAAGTCACTGAGAAGCTGTGGCATTACTCAGGACAGGAGCCCTATGAGATACGTCATCTTGCTTTATATGGCTTCTCTGTAAAATTCTTCAAAAGAGCACATCAAGAAACCTAGTTCAAGTTCTTGCAGGGGCTGTAAGCTTGGCAAATGGTGTTGAAGGCAGCCTATGATGTATGGTGTGTATTCCAGCAAATCTGCCTATTTGTTCTGTGCATGCAGCTACCTGTGACCATGAAGAGCCATTACAGACATCCACAGCTTTCTCCATACACAGAAAACTGCAGGATCATGACCTTGTTTTGCATAATGGCTTGATTCAGGTAATCCCCAAAGTGCTTGAAGCCATTTAAATCAGTTGTAATATAAAGGAAATTCAGACCAATTTTAATTTTTAAAAAGGTAAATTTGCAGAGGGAGGCAGAGTCAGAAAACATCTGTGTAGCAGCTCTTCTCATGCTCTTACCCCCAACTCTCCTGTGCACACACATCCTGATGCAGCTTTGTCAAATTCTTAATAAACCACCATCCCGCTCCCATCAGCCCACAGCTCACCACGTTCAGTCCACAGGATGGCTGAAACCTGCTGGATGAACAGCTATTCAGTATTTCTTTTTTCTTTCATTACTCATTGTGTGGCCTTACATCTTATTTATCATACACTAAGCGCCTCATTGAACAAGGCAGAAATCCAGCAATAAGAACAGCCTGTGAGCATTTAGGGACTGTATTGTAATTCTGGTATTTCCTGACTTCTGTGCATTTCATTTAAATGTTACTTTAATCCATGTCTTTTGTGTTGAATTTCATTGCCTCTTTAAAAAGGAATAGTGGATAAACAAAGATATTCCTTCATGAGCAACACATTGACAGACAGTAATAGAGCATTTGTCTTTTATAAATGTGCAATTTAGAGCTGTGGAAATAATTGATTTTTTGCTAGAAAATCAAAAGACTTTTTTTTGGGTTGCCCTAAAAGGCAAACAAAAAGTCTAGTCTAAGTTAAAAAGCAAGAAGAATCAGATGAAGCTTCCAAACAGTTTGGATGAAGTGTTGTCTTTGGCCGAGATTGCTCTGGTTTAGGATTTCTAATACCTTCCCCAAAATGAAGTTTTAATTCCTTCCTGATTTTTTTTAAAACCCTAAAGTTTTAATGTGATCATTTTCATGCTTCCTTGAAGTTTGTTTTTTTCACTTTTCCTCTCCATGCTTACTCCAAAAGATCTTGTCACAATTTCAACTTGACTTTATGATAATTTGAACTAAAAGTGTTTGTTTTTTTTTTCTAAAAGGCCTTTTCTACCAGAACAACGAGAAGGGAGGGCTGAGTCACCCAACTCCTGCTTTAACTCAACTGACTGGGCAGAATCCCCTGCTGCTTCAGCTCTCACCTCTTCATCATTATTTATAAATGAAGTGCCTGAACATGGTCACAACTCACACAGAGTTAACAGCCATAAGGCCATCCAGTGCAATGCATTAATGTGATTACACAGTGGGGTAGGGCTGGGGGCAGCAGGCAGCAAACCCACAGATTCAGCCCCAGTCTGACTGATCATGGTTGGTGGCTCTTTTGCACGATCAGGGCCTAAAGTACACAATTAATCAACAAAACAGGATGCTGTTATTTATGTTGCCATAATCCATTAGCCATAGCTGTGGTCCTATGGTGCTAACCACTCCATGCAAAGATTCCCTGTCTGGAAACAGTCTGCGAGGTGCTCAAGGAAGATCCAGACCGAGAGGGACTTCGAGGCATGGAGACTCCACATGCCCAGAAGGTCACCATATTCCTTTATCGGTCCAGACCCTCAGCACAAGGAGCTACTTAAGTGTGGATGGAGATTTGACAAAATAGGAAAATAGACCCTTACCTTCTTGCATGAAAGTAGTATACACAACTCCCATTTCACCTTCACATGATTATTTTTGAGGTCTACTAAAACAGTGGACAGACAGCTGCTCAGAGGAGGTTCACCACAGCTCCTGGCTGGAAATAGTCATGGTTCTACTGTTGTTTACATTAACTCATTAAGGTTTTCATACATCTTACCATTAAAAAAACTAAGTCTACTGGCAACCCAGACAGCAAATGACAAGGTTTCTCAGAGCTGTTAAATGCAGACATTATTGTATGTTCAGATGTGATTGGGTGTTTATCAGTTTCCCCTTAAACCCTATTTGGAAGTAGACACAGATGCTCAGTTTCCCCTCCTATAAACTGGCAACACCTAAAAATAGAAATGTATAAGTGCACTCAGTTCTCTACTGAGCATGGCAATAGGGAGCTTGATCCTGGAGAGGAAGACAACACAACAACTTCCATGCCTAAATTGATATGTCCAATAGTTCAGATTTTTCTGGACCCTCTGTGTCCTGTCCCAGGAAGGTTTATTAGCTTGGGCATAACAGCAAGAATGCTCAGCCCCAGCTCTGGCCTGAAGCCAGCCTAGCTACATTTCTATGGCATCAGAAGTATTAAGCTCTATCAAACCTAAGCTAATCTGTGCAGATCCCATGTGGTTGCCCTTGCACCTAAGCAGCCTGTTTTATCTACAGTCTGTGTTGTCTGAGAATGAATTATTCAACCCTAATCAATTTTTTTTTTTTTCGGGGTGGGGGAGAGGAGGAGGAAGAGAGAATCTTTTATTTACAGTTTATCTGAAACACTGAATTTTCTTGCCAAGATGCTCCATCACAGATATCTACAAATGCTTTTAGTCAATCTAATTTCATCTTTGATCCTCCCTTATTTTCTTAGTATAGTTAAAAGAATGAGATGTCAATAAAAATGTCAAAATATTTTCAGGTAAAAATATTTCTTTTATGAAAAAGCTGAAGCAGAAAATTTTGATTCTCCATTTTTAGAAGGCGACTGGGGCTAAAATACTTGACAAATCACTTGGGTCAAGCAGAATACTCATTTTTGCTGAAGGATGCAACCAAAAGTCTTATCCAGCTCCATTTGAAATTTAGCTTTTAGAGTGAAAATGTGTGTACAATTTCAGCTTTATGCATAGGTGCATGCTTCACCACCAACAAATTGAACAGAACAGGGCACAAAGACACTGCACTAAATTGCATACTGCAGCCTCCAATTTTATACTTCCAGATATTTATGGGTAGCTGCAGAGTTGTGGGTGCGCTCATTTTTCATAAGCAAATGGTCATTTGCGCATCCAGATATGCCTGAAAAATTAAAGACTTGTTTGAGCACTAATGAAATACAACAACTCCACGTACTGAATAAAAGCATTAAGACATCATAGCAAAGGGAAGTAGGAAATACAGAAGCATGGAAGAAATATTTAGGAGGGAAGCTAAAAGGATATGAAATTTTGCAATAGCATTTTTATGGGTTCAAAATTCTCCTTTAGCTGGCAATTGTCTCAGAAATCAAGATAAGCAAGATAGTAAAAGCCAGTTGAAAATCTACCCTTGGATTCTCACAGGATCTCTTAAGATGAGAAGGAACCCATGTGGTTGATTGAAAGAACACATTATACCTTCATACTAATGAAGATGCTAATGAAATAAATCATTCGGGGGACATATTTCAAAGCACTAGCACGCATGCAGGCTGGTTTAAGGCCAATAGCTTCCTCTCACTGCCACTTACTTGTATCTGCTGGACTCACAGTCATGTGTTTTGGCACTCATCTCTCTCATACCTCACAGGTTATGGAGAAGTGCTTGTCAGGCTCCATGAAACTAAGATACTTGCATCCAAAAAGGCTGGTAGTTTTGTCAGGGAGGAGTGAAAGACCAGCAGAGATTTGGGGCTTCTTCCCTTCTCACTGCCTTCTCCAGCTCACTCACACATACTCCCTCAAAATGCAAAGATGCACACCACCTTAACTCCTACCACTGACAGCATGACATCAAATTGACTGAGCTGTGACTATTTGACATCCAAGCTGATAACAGAATGGCACTTTCAAGCAACACTTGAACAATAGGCAAGAAATGCAGCATCCATAAATGGGTGAATTTACAGCCTGCTGTCTAAGAAATAAAGAAACTATTACCCACAAAGCACTGTTTTTCTTTGAAGTATGTCACCTGTCACTAGAGGTTAAATAACTGTTGACTGCTCACACAAGGCTGGCTGGGGTAGGTTGCAGCTTTGCAACATCTTATAGTTTTAATGGGGACTATGCAGTTTTAACCCCCCTGTTTTAAGAAACAGACATCACTGACTGTTGGCAGGGGGAAATGGATCATAAGCTACATGCATGTCATCAGCTTGTTGTCTACTATAACTTCATAGAGGAAACACATCAAAATACATTATGTGGTAATTGGTGTGCAATAATGGGCCAGCCACTATGACTGACAGGAGAAGATACAAGTGACATGGAAGCTATGTCATTGAAAAAAGCATAAACTACATCCAAAAGACAACAGTAGGGCAGAACACTTACTGAGGGATTGGGAGACACTGGAAACCATGCCAGCAATCACACAGTAAGCTAAAAAGAAATAAGAGACAGCATGCCATTTCCCACAAAGCCTGGTAAGGACAGACAACTGGGCAGAAAGTACTTGCAGAGTCCCTCATGCATCAGTAGGAAGTAATGGTAACCTTGTCAAACAGGTAATGCTGATTTCTTCTCCATTCTATAGGGAGCCCTCATGTATTTTCAAAACAAAAAGTCGTTATTACAGGAAGCAAGATAATTTCTTTACTTGATATGGGCAGGAATTTATGCCTACAAAGACACGCTGTCTCTTGAGGCAAGAGTATACATATGCGCTGGAGAAGTTGCTTCAACCAGTAAGCTGGATCCTCATAGCAAAAAAGACACCAGAAGTTAAAGCATCATCTCTCAGCTGGATAGTCATTAGTCCTACAAACATGGCAAAGTGGTCTTTTAGTACTCTTCTGTAGTACCTATGATATTATGCTCTCAGCCGGAGAGGGGTTTTTCTGTTTGTTCTTAGTTTTGGGGTTTTTTCCTTTTTATTTTCTCTGTTAAAGGTCAACTTCATTCCAGTTTTTACCCTGCTCTGTAGTATCCCAGCAAGGGCTACCTTCTCCATCTGGATGACTGCCGAACATCTCAGAGAACCACTAGCTGTGGTCCCTCTGCTCGAGGGAGTTACTGGAGTTAAGGACTGTGACCTACAGATAACTACAGGCTGAGAGGCATAAGAATATTGGGAAACAAAAGTCTTTTTTCAGACCCCTTCAGTCAGCTGTTTTTTCAGATTCAAAGTATCCATATGGCTAATCAGCATAAAGAGCTTGCTGTGAGAATGAAAGGATTGCTGGCATCCCAGAAGCAGACAGACATTCAATAACAGGAATAGCACTGGGATATCTAACAACTTTCTATTTAATTTCCATCTCAAAACTCTTATCTCCTTCTCCACAAAAACTGTATTCCTGATGACACAGGGCAAAGAAAAAGGAATTTGGCCCAATTTTCTGATAGCACAAATGCCATTTGCATGTTGCATTTCAATTTTTTATGCTGGTTATGAAACTTTGTGTCCACTCCCAACCCCAGTAATCCAAGTCTAATGAAGTTGAATGAAAGCTGCCACAGAAGAGAAGCAAGATGCAAGAGGAAGCATAGGTTAAGTGAGTGTAGTGTTATCCTTTCTCATCCAGTAGAGCCAACCCTTGGCCTTGGTGTGGGTTGTCAACCTGCCTAGAGCTCTCCATTGGGCTGGCTGCAAGAACTGCAGGCACTGCCACACAGGTTCGCTATCCTCTCCATCCCCTATTTTATCTAAGGAGACTTCTAGTCATATGTAGACACTTCCAGTGCAGCATCACAAAGAATAGCACTGTATCTCTCAGAAACCTACTGTTTTTAACAGGAAAAATTAGTACTTACTATGGTTTCCCCTGAGGGGTCATCTATGAAGCTTTTAATGTACTAGATAGAGTACCCAGCACGAGAAGGTGCTCTTATACTGATTCTTTGTCTTAAAACCTTCAAAGTTTGTAATACTCTGAAATTCAGGCAAATCTAGACAGAACCCAAGTAATTTTTCTCTTAAGAGGCCAAGCAATAAATCACCCAAGCCAAAGACAGCATCACCAAATGCAGATTATTCTATTCTCTATCAGTTTTCATGAGCATGAGGATGTGGCAGCATGAAAGCATGCATTTCCATGCAAAAAGCTCTGTATTCTTAAAGAAATTAGTTCTCTTCCTTCCAAAACTCTTCCAGTACCACCCAGCTAGAGAGAAATGTGCATGCAAGTATTTGGCACCTTTCCTCTCCCTTGACAGCCAAGAGAAATCCAGAGGCCAGTTTCCCCAGTGCCCTGACAACCCTACAGGGTTGGGATATTCATTTCCATTCCCATACCAGATGACAAGCAAGTTATAAATTGTGTTCAATCCTACCATTCCTTGTTTATCTACCATGACAGTCTTCTCTGACTCTTGTGTGGCTAGGAGCCCAGAGGGCATGCATGACCTTTTTCAAGCTGTTCCAAGTTGTCATAAGTTCTTCTGCTCCGCTTTGTATTTTCCATCATTTTATTCATGCCCTGCCCTTCTCCCCCTTCTACATCCCTTTATTGCAAACCTCCTAGAACTTTATCTTCTCCTGTCTCCCTGTCCATGAATTACAGCCTCTCTTACTTTCCTCTTTTCCTCTTCTTGTTCTCTTTGATGGTTTCTCTTTTATTTCTCTCCTCCATTTGTTGAGCAGGCCAAGCTTTCACCCAGACACTCCATTAACCCAAGCCTACTCTGACTTGCTGCAGTGCTGAAATAGATGAAAAACTGGGCTCTCCTGACTACCTTCTCCCTCCTCACTTTCATTTATCTTTGCTCCCTCATGCTTTTTACCTCTTCCCCCCTCTCTCCCCTTCTTCTCTCTTCAGGCACATTATTGTACCCAGTTCTCTCTTGATCTGCTGTCATTTTTTGAGCTCCCTGTTTTGCTCATCTTCCAATCCCCCACCAGCACTCTCTGAAAATTAAGGTCAGAGATTAGTCCTTCATAGCTGCCCTCATGCCAAGTTCAGCCAAACATCACTTACACCCAGAAATTTCCTTTCTGGGCCACCGGGCAGGGTAAACTAAGACATCTTGCATTTCATGCCAAGACCCAAGTTGCTGAACTAGTAGAGACAGAATTATTCATAGAGACAGCTTATGGGGATGTTATTGAGATGATGGCTCAACACCACAGAGCCAGCCTCGCCAATATTCCAGGTGGTAATGAATAAAAAATAGGGAGGAGATGGAAGACATGACAAATCCTTTATCTGGGATTTGGTTTCCAGCAGTGAGATTTGGCTAATTTTCCATCTCATACAGATATAAGAAAAAAGAGGTGTAAAAATCTTTGATCTTCAGAAACGTGGGAAGCTGTATTTATGGTAAACATGAAAAACATCTGATTCTTTGATTTCCTTGTGTCAGAGTGGATAATTTTTACACAACCCTCAGGCAAATTACTAGTGAGTGCTCCAACTTGTGGATTTTATTTAGTTGTCTCATTACATAGCAAGATAGAAGAGAAAAACAGACTAATATAAGACTCAGGAAAAGAGTTCAGTATTGCAGTGCCTCTGATATTCCTCAATGCAGAGTTGAAAAAGGACTATTTTTTAAGTAGTCATGTGCACATGACAATACAAAAAGACCATCACTGGAATAAGAAAACCAACAAAATCTGAATGAAGAGGATGTTCATAGTGAATGGAGGCAATTCTGCCTTTACTAGCACAAATATCCACACCAGGAACACACCAGGGTTAGGGAGTTTATTACAGTTAAGTGGTAAAAGAGAAGACTAAAATGATGTGGCACTCATGGCAGGCAAAAATCTGGGAGCCATGGATGAAGAGTGCCTTTCATCATGTACATGGGATGACTGAAATTACATCTGAGCAGAAGAAAAATAGGGAGCTTCATGGGTGCAATTTTCAAAAGAGTCGCAGGACTGTGCATTAAGAACCCTAAATCACAGGCAACAGAAGCAGCTGAGCTTGATCCATTTAAAAGTCTGTTTGGTCCTGGGTAAAGGCACCAACTGGAGCTTTCACCAGGGTTGAGTTTTCTCTGCAAAACTTGTTGCACCCAAACCAGCAGAGCTTACTTTGTAGCTTCTCTCTATGGCATAATTTCAATTAGCTACCTACTTATTTTCATTAAACAAAGGATAAAACCTTTTAATCACCTAATTTTGACACTTTGGGTTGAAATCAGCCAGTGAAAATCAAACAGTGAATGAGGCAGAACAAACAGTAACAGATACACACACAAAATGGTTTCATAAGTTTCCTTTTCTTATGGGACTAAAAGGCACAGCACCAGAGGTAAAACATATTGAAGGCCAACTATCATACTAAATTGAGAAGCAGCACAGAATTCCTAGCAAAAAATAGGAATATAACTCAACAGGCATTTCTGATGGCAAGATGTGGAGAAAAAGGGAAATCAACGGGATACTGATACCCAGCTATAAAGTATTCAGGAAGGATAGACTGGAGCCAAGTTTTATTCCAGCACAACTCCAATGACTTCAGAAGAGTTATGGCAGTAAGGACACTAGTTCTCTAATGCAGAGACAGAGTAGCAACAGACTCAACTCCCAGTGTTCAGTGATGTGACACAACACCACTGAGGGTACAGTTTTAGTTTAGCATCTGTTTTGATAAAAATACCAAGCTATAAACATACTTTAAAGTTACAATACAAGCTTCCTGTTCAAAAAGAAGACACATTCCACAATGAAGGAAATTAAAGAGGAAAGAAAAGGAAGTCTGATGTAACGCCCACATGATCAGACATCATCAGACAAAAAATAAACCAAACAATTTTAGTTTAAGTGCATCTTGAAACTGCCAGATTGAAAATTGTTTTTACATTAATTTAGACAAGTTAAAGTATAGGTAATTATTGACAAGCAGATGTATACCAGTGACCAGAATATCATCCAGTTCATGTTCTTAAAACAGCAATCAGAATAAAATCTAAGTGTCTTTTAGATGCACAAGATACTATCACTTAATCAGAAATCAGCAAGAGAGAGTAAACACCAAACATTTCCATTCTGCCTGAAGTGCAGTGTCGTGCATGATAACTCTCAGGCTTCTTTCTTCCTGTATGTGCTAATGATTTTAAAAACAAGGTGAAAAAGTTTCAGAAGTAGCAAGACGCATCTAGTTTAGACCATAGAATGAGAAAAGTCTCCCGAGGTCTCTAATCAAGCTGGGTACACCCACAGAATAACAGCAGATCAATCTCCTGTTGATAAATGGAAGGTAACAGTAGAAAACACAGTTTGAACTGTCCGCACTCTGACAGCGGCAGCCAGCATCAGTTGTGACCAACTCAGGGAAGAGACTGGGATGTCACTGGGGAGAGCTCAATGACAAGTCTGATCATTATGCATAGGCAGTAGAGGAGGCTGAGGGGAAGCAAAAGTAAATGCATCGTTGATGAATGTGCCCAAGTACATCCTAGTACCACCAAATAAATTAGGGGTATGCTGTCATTTACAATGTTACATTTGGTTCCAGGCAGCAAGCCCCCTTCCCTGTATCTACCCCCTGTGGTACCATACAGCTAAACCATCAGGGATCAAAACAACAGACAAACACAATTAATGTCTGCATGAGGCCGCAGATGCTTCCAAGGACAAAGTTAACTTTCATCCTAGTGGGGCAGATGCCTTTGCTATGGAAGATGACTTAGGGCCTCCCTAAGGCCTCATCTTCAAAGGCAAGCTGAATCCTAAGTCATAACTTCCTTAGAAAAAATGTAAAATACTAAGCTTCTACTGAAAGATGACCAAATGAGGAAGCCAAACAATTCCAGTACTCATTAACAGGACTTCAAAGACATGGAGTCAGCTCGGGCCTGACTGCTGGCAGTGGGGTTACACAGTCTGCCTTAACCTAGAGGCAGGAAATCACTCTGGTACAATGCATGTCTCTGCAGATTTTCATCCCCATTTATGAAGACACCAAGCACACCTTCATACAAACCACCCACATGAGAGATGGGTTCCTGCCTGGTTCAGCTCTGTAAAATCATTCCACTTCATGAACCTACATCTTTGTCAGCAGTACAGCTGGCATCTCCCACCCAGCCAACAGCCTGTGCTTTCCCCTATCCTTCACAATTTCATGCACAGAACTAGCACACTATTAACCTGTCAGAGGACCAACATCCACTCAGTTCTGCTCACCAGTTCATCTTGATAACTGAAGAAATCACGAGGAGCAAAGGAGGGGTAACACAGCATGCAGAGCTCACTCATACACCACTAAGATCTGGAGGTCAGAACAAATCTGGACAGACCATGAAATAAAGCTCTTCCTGTACTTTAGTTACTCCTCTCCACTCGTCTCCAATAAGGTTGGGAAAAAATTGGAAGAAACCATGCACCTCAGGACTGCAAATGATCTTTTGACCTCCCAAGGGCAACATGGGTTTTCTACACAACTGCATCTTCTTTTTGCTTACTAATATCCTCAGAAGCAAGTCTGCTGTCATAAAGAAATTGCTGCAGCTGTAAATAGTGATGAGTACTGAATATTCTTTACAATTTTTGGCAATCTCTTGTGTCACGCCCACAACTGCACACTAATTATCCAATTAGGAAGCAGGAAGAAGAGCACATGGCTTATTGTGTCCAGCCAGATCTTATATGCATCACTCAAACTGTGAATAACAAATAAATCGTTCACAAATTAGTGAGACCAAAATTATTCACAGAAAATCTTTGAATAATCTCTAATAGCAAATAAATTGAAGTATGTCAAGAAATTATAATCTGCTTATCAGCAATTCAGGAACATGAACAGGAATCTGAGTTTGCCAGGCTTCTCAAAATTTTAATTTTCACAGTAACTATGTGAATCTGACTAAGCACTGCAGACGACCTTTGAAGTTTAGTGAATAACAAGCTCAAATATGGTCAAATTTAAATAAAGGTAGAAAGCTTCCAAAGCCATTGTGATTTTTTACCTCTCAACCCTACCCCATGACCTATTGCTTACCTAGTATTCCATGCATGTGAACACTGCTGGCAGTGTAATTAAGTGCATGATACCAAAGAGGAAAATGGCTTGAACAAGACAGATTTTGCAGTTGAACAGAACTTAATGTAGAGTTCGCTTTCTCTGCCTCTGACAAATCTACTGACCCAAGAATTCCCTCAATCAGTTTTTTAAGTCCTTGAAGTTTCCAGTTTTCCATTTTGTCTTAACATTTTCAATCCATTTAAAAGAAAAAAAAGAAAAAGAAAAATCAGTATTTTTGAGAGGGAAAACTGAACCTGCATTGAAGTCTGCAGCTATTTTATTGAGGCTCTCAAACATAAACTTCTAGAAAATTGTTTTAACTTTCCACATTCTTTTCACCATTTTGCTAGGAATCTACTTTCAGTTTTTCCCTCTCTTACTTCTGGAAAGAGGAAGAAAAGTTATTTCTGCAGGAATTAATTTTATTGNGCATTGAAGTCTGCAGCTATTTTATTGAGGCTCTCAAACAAACTTCTAGAAAATTGTTTTAACTTTCCACATTCTTTTCACCATTTTGCTAGGAATCTACTTTCAGTTTTTCCCTCTCTTACTTCTGGAAAGAGGAAGAAAAGTTATTTCTGCAGGAATTAATTTTACTGAAACAAGGAGACTCAAGGGAAAGTGCTAATAAAAAGTAATTTCCTTTTTTGGGGGATGAGACACACAAACAGAAGTTCACGACAAAGACCTCTGATGATTAATTCCTTTTGTTGCAATAAATGTTGACAGTTCTCCACCCCCTCACAGACACACACTTCATTTCATTATATGCTGCTCAGATGCAAATTCTAACTGACTTTCAGAAGAGACGTAGGCCCTGGATAACAGGCAATACAAGAGAAAGATGAGTAATTCATTGGTCATGCACACAAAGCTGTTTTCCTTGTAGCACATGATACTATGACCATTCCCAATACAGTTTCATGACCCATAATTGCTTGGTCACCCCCTACTAGTTTCAAACAAACCCACATGGGTGCCACCTGCTGACACCCTTTTCTCTTCATGCAGGTACTAACACTGACCAGACTATAACAGTGTACTCCCCATTCACTCCCCAGTCTTTCCATACTGTGTAGAAGCCTATCTTGCACATCAAAACACACACCTCAGATCATGTCATAATATTCTATACCAGTGATTAAAGAACAGACTATTACCCTAAATAGGTATGCTTTTTTTTCTTAATAGATGAACGGGTCATTTGTAATTTTTGTCTCCTGCCTCCTCACCCTCTTATGTACATTTTTCAAAGTCTGCCTTGAAACAAGGAAAAGGGATCTCATCTCTAAAGAATAAGAGCTCATCACTTTCCAATAATTAAGCTTCTTTAAGGGGTCTCAAGGTGCACAAGCAGCCTCATGGAATGGTCCATAATCACTAGTCACTGCTGAAAACCTTGCCTATATTACACGAAACATGAAATAGCTAGGAATCCAAGGAATACAACCAGGAATTCAACCCAGAAAGCTGCCTTTGTGCAACTGAGAAGCCTCAGAAGTGCTTTGAAAGGCTTGAAGGAAGAGAAATGATTTTAACAAAAGAACAAAAAAAAAAAAAGAAAACTTGAAAGAGAATAGAAGTTTTGAAGTGTGTGGGGGTGGGAGAAGTCTTCAGTGTTAGGAACACCAAAGAGATCTCTAACTCAAAGCTACCAGAATAGCTTAAACAAGCTAAGGTGGCTGTGGCTTGATATTTTCTTACTTTGGCAGTGACTGATTTTGTTGCCCAGGGGACTGCGCTGTGGATCTAACTGGACTGTGGTTTAATTTGCAGAGGATCTTCAAGGCAGTTGCTGCCTAAATCTGAGCAACAGCAGTTCAGTTTCTTGGAGGCTATGGAGCTTGTGCTTTTATGCTTTAGCTTGCTGGCAAGGAACCACCAAATCACCTCTTCTAATTAGTAGCAAGCACAGGCCAATGCACACCGGACAGGAGGAACAGGACCCATGTTTGCTATGCATGAGCTGCCCTCCTGAGCAGCTCCCAAGTAACCACTAAAGGGCTGAGATGCAAAAGGACCTGGCAGCCCCTCAGCTACAACAGCACCACAGCTTAAAGGAGTTCCAATCTCCTCCTGCTCCCCTGGGGTAGTTTAGGAGCCATTTTGGTTAGTGAACACGGGCTCCAAAAATTAATGAGCGTGTCTGTTTTCAACATACGGTCAATTGCTGATTGTTCTGATGTGGTGAGCTAGGCTGATGAATACATACCACCCACAGATAAAGAAAAAGCTGGGCTTTCTCACATGTTGAGGAAAGGGAAGAAGAAAAAAAAACCCAAAACACAAACCTACTGCAGAAAATCTAAGTCAACAGCCAATTGTACATCAGGGTGACCCTGCACCCTAAAATGTGCTTAACAGTTATCTGAACTACACAAAACTATCTTCTGCTGCAGCTAAGCTTTTATTAAACACTTAGATGTGGTAAGCCCTCCTTTTTTTTTTTTTCCTGTAGGCAATAGACTGTGTCCTACAGCCCTGGCCTTAACTGAATACCAAATCACAGTCTTCTTACTTTGTTCACTCATGCAAATAAGTAACAAACTCAAATTCCCACACCATTGGTCAACTTGTCCTCTCTTAGACTAATAGCCAGCCACAGCTACATGTCCACTTGATGCTAGTCACTTTATGTCAATGCATGCTCAGTAACTTGACTCCCCAGAGAAATGGCTCAGCACAGCTGGAGGCACACATGTACATGGCCATTTCATGAAGTGACCACATGCACTACCCACACAATCATGTTAGATTGCAGGTGCAGTTAGTCAACCCAAAATGTCAAGTAATAAAAGTTCTGATTAGAAATAAAAGAGAAAGGCCAAACACCCCTTGCCACTCATAAGACATGTTAAATTAAAATTTTAATGCCACTGCATACACTGCAGTGTATGTTATCTACAGCCATGTGTTCACCTCATGAAAAAAACATGAAGATCTAAGTGGCATTAATAGTGTTTATGAGCCCATCACCTGGACAGATATTCCCTTTACGGTTCCAATGAAGTAAAACAGAGGAAGACACATACAGAGATCATAACCTACTCAAAAAGAAAAACCCTCATCTGTATTCCTGAACCCCCTTATGACCCTGAATTCTTGATGTCCCAGAATGAAAGGAAAATACATTCTGCCATAAATGACATACTAAAGAGCCCCCTTCGTTTAACAACAAAGCACCTGCCAACCTTGTTATACATCTGTCATGTATACATCAGGCTGGGCCCACAGGAGTGAGGTGATGAACAGGAACTGGGAGCAGGAGGCAGCTGCTAAAAGAGGAGGGAAAGCAGGTAACAGTGAAGGTGGTGGAGCAGAGGACAAACAGGAAACACTGGAAAAGCAGAGAGCAAAAGTTTAAGGGGAGGTGGTAAAGGAGAGAGTATCCGATCGATTGCTGACTCTGTAGTAACTCTGTCACAGGGCTCTGATGATCTCTAAACGGGCTGAGCTCTGCTCTTGTAGTTTATGATACCAGCAGAACCATTTGATTGAGTTGCGCTTTCGCCATTGATCGCTCCATATCAGTAATCTTTGACTTCTCTACTCACCAGCCAGCTCCTCTTACAAAAGCAGGCTTTGATGGCAAGAAATGCTTTCCTGACATTTTTTAGCTGGAGCAAATCAGTATAAGAGCTGAATTGCTTTCGTTGACATTTCACAGGGAGAGCAACACGGCAGGTACCACTGCCAGTCCTTGATAGCAATGAAAGGGCAGCTAAGAAGAGACAAACACACTTGGGTATACTATGTACAACCCTTTGAACTAGGCAGAGATGAAGGCTGCTTCCAGATAAAACATGCTACACCCTCATGCCTTACCGCCAGTCTTTTCAAGCTGTCCTGCTAAAATTCAGCTTTACTGAGTAAACCTTGGTGCTACCAAAAAACTGTTGCTTTTTGCATTTTACTGACCGCCAAGGACATGCCTGCCTCCCTGTTTGGTAACCACAGTATTGAATGCATAACTGCAGAGTACAGGAAGCCATCACAGGCAGAGCTCAGTTACATTAGATGCAGTGCAAAGACAGAAGAGGAACAATTTGAGCCTGAAGGATTTAATATCCATTTTAAAAAAAAAATCAGAACTAAAAGATAAACACGGGGATGATAAACTGCATGACAACAAAACAAACATTTTAAGCTGTTTGAGACACACTGGCCTGTATGAAGCGACAATCTAAAAAACCCAAACCAACTAAACCTTACATATTCTCAAAGAGGAACTGAATTTGAACTGTTGCCTTGGTGAGTTTTAAGCTTAGCACTTACATATTTAGCTCTCTTTCATTCCTGTCTAGCATACTTGTTACCTAACTTGTGAGCATTCTGGTTTGGGCTTTTGCTTTTGAAAGCATCACAATGGGAAAAAAATTTATAAGAGATCTGAAGGGGGGAAAAAAACGTGTCAACTCTACCCACTTTTATAGAGAACTCTAACTTCTATGCAGAGGAGAGGATCAAAGCACAAGCAAAAAATTAAATAGTCATACATCAACACAGCAAATGCAGAATGAAACGAGATATAGACCACTTTACCTGCAGCAGAGACTTCAAACTGTCTGAAGATAGGAGATCTGAACTGATGGAGATAAGATGGTGAGGAGGTGAGGAGGAGGAGGAGGAGGAGTAGAGTGAACTTGGCATCAGCAATTCTTCGCCTGACATACTGAGCCTTGGTTGTTTCCAGGGAGAGGATTCTAGAACATTCTCATCATTGTTCTTACTTAATCGAAGCCAAGCTAACCTCAGGTCATTTTCAAATGCCTCTGGCCCATTACCTTCCCATCCTTCCAAGTCTAAGAAATGCAATTTTTTTTTTCAGGCTGGAACATTGACCTTGCTGTGTCTGTCCATTCCTAATATTTGATAAGTGAGCAGATAGAAGGATGACTTTTTTTAATAAAACCACAACTGTAAGCTTATAATGACAATTCTCAAAACCAGGTCAAATCTCATGTACTGACAGGTATCAGAGGGCAGATCAGGCACAAGGTACTCCTTTAGACCTGGATCTTTAGCAAAGCAGCCATACCCTGAGGCAAATACATCATTTCACTAGAAACCTGCAGCACCTTGAGAGAGACACACACCCACAGCTAATATATTTCTAACTTCAGTAACTATCTCTTTTTTGGAACTGCCAAGACAAGTGATGCATCGATTTTCCTACAGCTCACCCTGTATGATTGGTATCAAGGCTGTGTAGGCGTCTGGCAAAGTGTTCACAAATTTCTCTGAAGAAGTAAAGACAAAGAAATCCACAACTGCCATCAAATTTGAGCTGCTGAGACCAGTACAAAACCTTCTCCATAAGGCAGGCTTGTTCTATGCATCCAGAAATGAAAGTAAGCAAGCCATTACTGAAATCCCACCCAAAGACCTTTGCAGAAAGTACCTGCAATATTATCTGAATGTACTTGGAAAGTAACCTTTGCAGAGACAGCAACAGCAAGATAAGAAAAATTTGCATTTTGAAAATAGAGAACCAGGCTACAGAGACAGGGTAAAAAAGGAAACTAAATCTACAGCTGGTCATTGACATCTCCATTGTAGCAGGGGCCAGGAGTATATAAGTATCATTTTAGGAGATCTCCTTGATGCCTGACATTTTCTGTCTTTAGGCTTTAGGCTGCAACTGCATTTGGCTTGACCAATCAGAAACAAGGCAGAGACCACTTTACCTGCAGCAGGGACTTCAAACTGTCTGAAGTTAGGATGTCTGAACTGATGGAAGGAAGGCTGGGGGGGAGAAGGAGTGGAGCATACTAGACGCCAGTGACTCTTCATCTTACACACTGACCCTTGGTGGTTACCAGCAAGGAGATTCTAGAACAATCTCATCATTGTTCTGAATTAATCGAAGCCTCCTGTCCACTGCATCACATCTGCTTTTTGCTCACTGGATTCAAAAACATGCACATACATGGCAGAAATAATTCTGATTATGTAGACAGGAGACATGGTAGTCCCACATTAGGCTCCTGTTCCAACAACCACACCCTCTTCTCCCCCTTCTCTTCCCCAGTGTAATCTGCCACTCATTCATGGAGTGAGCTGCCCAAGGGTGAACCACAAGTTTAGAAACTGCCACCAATGCATACTAGCTAATTCATCTCCCAGAGGTAAAACTGCTCCTTACAGGACATCTGGCAAGAATCATCATCACCAGAGAAGTCCAAGCCCAGGTGAACAGCTTAGAACCTCAGAAATCTTTGAGCAGAACCCAAGCCTTGTATTTCCTAAATCAGAGCCAAGTTCTCTCTACCTTACTGGCACAGCCTCTCAATCCTTACCTCCTCCACCCCAATATTAAGATATAGCAGTTTCAGAGTGTGTGCAGATGCTGAATATTTTGCATATAAAGTTTATCATCTAATCATTCACTTATGGAATAAAGTGCCAAGTAACATCTGAATAATCAGACTGCATGCATAAATATCCTACGGTTACACAGTTGTTACAGCATATCATTTCCTAGTTAGTTTTCTGGTTGTACAGCCTTTATCAGTGGTGACTTCAATGCCCTCCCAAACATGAAAGCATCTCTAGGGAAATGATCTCAGATGGTGAAAGAAGAGGGAAACATTGTTCTAATCACTAAAGAGAGGAAAACAGCAAGTAGGCATGAAGGTGATACACAACCCTTACTTCCTTGGACACCTTGGAATTCAATACCCTACATAATCTATTTACAGCTCTGAACACACAGACCACCAACCTCTACGACTCCCACCCACCACATGACCTTTCATTTTGGAAGGCAGACCAGTCTAACAAAAGGTCCTACAGCCAGCAGCTACCCTCTCTTACAGTGCAATAAACCTTTGTAAAAGACCTGTTTCAAGGTCTTACTTCCCTAGCACAGGTCGCACTTAGGAATTCAAGAGTTTTGCCAATGGTAAGGCAAAGCTGTTGCCTTCATTGAGGTCTGGTGCTGACATTTTTGTGTTGCTTAGAGTGCTACAATGAACTTGCATAATTATTCCTCCTCTCACATTGGAAACAGTCAAAGCCTAAGCACTACCAAGTGGTTAAAAGAAAACTACTTTACCAAACTCCACCATACTTCAGCATCTACTTCCATTTCCAATTTCGATCAAACCTCAGAATCTTCATAAAAGGGAATATGTTGAAAACTTTTAATCAGCATGACAAATTATTTAAAGCTTTCAAAAAGCAAAAGCTTATACCTTATTGAATCAAACATTCTCTTTCAATCTGTTGAACTTGTTTGCCCCTCCTACCCACAAAACAACTCTGATACAAGAAATTATTGCATTTTCTCAAGGGGCATTTAGGAAGTTTCTCTCACTTTCTCACTGTCCTCTGTATACCAAATTGCCTAGCTCTAAGTTTGTGCACCCTGATACAACATGGCTCTTTTGACCAGCAGTATACCATCACTTCAACCAGAAGATAGCACAGCTTCTTGGGAAACACAAGCCCCAGGAATCTGTCCCATTCTAGAAGCATGGAGACACCAGAAACACATTTTCCATGGAAACTTTCTGGTCTGCTCAGTGAGTAATTTCAAAAGATTAAAAATACAGACATTTGTTGTTTATCAAGGAAAAAAACCCCATGCATGAGAGCGATACTGACAATAGCTCTTTAAGTGGTAAAAACTAATTTAAGAGAGCAAGACAACAAGTTGAACTCCAGAGACTGAATTACAGAGGTGGTGATACAGTCGAAGTGAACAGAGATGCTCCAAATGCTTTAATGTTTCAGAGGAACCTGGCTCATTTCTGATAGGGCATGAACTTTCATATTCTGGTGTTTTAGAGATAATTCATATTCCAGTTGCTTTCTAGGAAACCAGCCTCACACACGCATATTCTGGATCTGCCTTTTTTTCTGGAAAAGACCCTGTTTTAGCCCATCATGCTTCTGGCATTCAAAAAACCAATTAAAGGATCAATGAATGAGGCAATGGGCAAGAAGGGCACAATAGGATAGAGAGGACAATAGCAGCTGCAGTTACCTCATACATTTTCAGGCTTCTAATACTGAGAGCTATATAAAATCACAGATACAGTGGCTTCAGAGACATCAACAGCAGAACCTGGGCTCCATCAAACTCAGGCAGATCTAGAGTATCCAGCAGCACTAGCAAGAGACCCTGTAATAGCTATTGGCATCTGCCTGCACTTGCTCATATGAAGCACAAGCAGCACCATCAGCAAATTCCCACTGGCACTAGGTATCATGCTGTGCCCAAGGAGGAAAATGCATTCTGATAATTTGGCTAAAAACAATGAGGTTTGCTGGTCTGATGGAAAACAATGAAAAGTGAGCCACCTGCAAAATTTAAATAGGCCATGTAAAAAGGTCTTCCTCACATCTCCGGCACAGAAGATGCACAAATGACTTCCAGTCCTAGCAGCTCAGCAGGGATGCAGCCGCTGCAGCTCTTTTCTCATTGTCCAGCAGGAGCACACAATCAAGCATTCATGTATTATAACTCACAGCAGTTCTGCAAAGCTAGTGGCGAGGGAGAGGGCAGCATGCCTCAAGTGCTCTTCACTCTCATCAGGCTGTGGTGAAGTGGCCTGGGAGTAGCTGATTGCAATCATAGTCTTCAGCTGAGAGATGGATACTACAGAAGGCAGTTGCCAGCTGGATTGGGGTAAGATATATAGTAACTCTGGACATAAAAAAACTTACGGCTCAGAAAGAGAGATGAATACTGGGGCAGAAGAGCTAAGAGAGCATGTAGCTGAGCTCAGATCAAAATTTAGACTAGATTCCAGGGCATATGCAGATGGGCCTAAACAGATGTGTCCTCCACACAGCTTTTGTATCAGTAAGACACACCAAACAAGGGCTTCAGCTCAGGCATCCCCAAATCAATATTCTTTACTTTTTAAAAAATTTTATAACCCCTTAATTTCCCATTCAAATCATATCTGGAGAGAAAAATAATAAGACATCAACTTTGTTATTTTTTACTGGAAACATCCCATTTCTGTAACAACTGAACATCTATCTGCTTAAGTGTCTCAAGGCACAGATCTCCAGTCACATTTATCTGGGAGAGGAATTGCATCACTTTTCAAAATTCAGACGAGGCCAAGATCAGCTATGACTTTTTCATGTGGCCTTTGAAGATCTTCTCACTGCTCCTCTGCTGCTCTAAGACCAAAAAAACACAGTAAGCAAACCCTAACTAGCTCATAGTACAAGAGTGGCTTTTAGGAATGAAGAATATTTCAGAAGTATTATGCATATATATGTATAGAAAAAAATACATACATTCTGGTTTATTAAACATTCCATACAATTCCCATTCAGGGTTTCATACACCTTAAAGTTAATTTAAAAAACCTTATTATTGCTTATTATCTCCAAGATCTAGCTAACACATTATATTTTTTTCATTCATGAAGGAATTGATGCTTCAGAGAGGGTCTGTAAATACTGTTCAGGCTTTTTGACGTTCCAGGTTAACAGACTGGCAAAACAAATAATTGCCTTTCACATAGCCCCATCTTCATTTGTCCAGGCCCTTGAAGACAGCAGGCAAAGTTCTGAGCTAAGATGTCTCCTTCCTGTTTGTTCTTCCCATACCTCTCCAAGAAGCTAGATCAAAGCATCTCCATAGGGGCACCTCATTAAAAAGTAGCTCCTTTCCTTGACCTGGTCACTAGCAACATGACACAGGGCTGCAAGTTCTTGTCCATCAGACACTGCTTGTAATTAAAAGAGGGATAGTACTGTCTTGTCATTTTTTCTAACTACAGAAATCTCAGAAAACGCCTCCAGAAAGATGGGAAGGGGGGATGATTGTCCCTCTGAAATACTTCTCCTTTAGACATACCTAACCACATTATGAACAAGCAGCTCAAAGACATGTAATTTAACATTAAAGGATAAAAAAAAAAAAAGACATCAACAAAAATCCCAAGGGAGTGCTCTGAGCAGCAGAACTAATGAAGCCTCATTTTCTACAGATTTGCATCTCATGATTGACTGACTTTGGTGTGTAAGGAAAAAAACGCACCAGCTGAAACTTTGCCTGTCCTTGGGGCATTTATAACAACTCACTCATGTGGATTTTTTCCATCTATTAAGGTTTAAGTTCATGCTGTGGAGTCTCCTGCACTATGGAGTTCAAAAGGCCCTACGGGAAACAATTTCCCTCAAGTTCACCCTCATTGCAAGGGGAGGGCATGCAAGTACAGTGCAGAGACCAAAAGGTGCTATTAATTTGCTGACGTGGTAATTTGAGAGAGCTTGAGTCTGTAGATGACTTCATCTCACCTGGGCTAGGCTGAATTGGAGCTCAGAGGAAATGATAATTTTGTTTTGTCATGAGGCATGGAAATAGAAACACTTATGACCAAACAGGTTTGTCATGTGCCCATAGGCACTATTTATGTGGAATTTTCCACCTCAGCATTTGATATTGAAATAGCACTTGATACAGAACACTGATAATTCTCACATTTCCCAAGCTGAACATTCAGAGCTGCCTTGGTAGTAGGAGAAGCCGAAAACCTAAAGCCTCTCAAGCATCACAGCTGCAAGAATAAAGACATCCTGAATCAGATGCCAAATGCTGAAAATAGGTGCCCAGTCAAGTTACCAAAAGTAACCAGCAGCATAGGCACAAGCAGAGCTACACACAGCCTCCTCCAACAAGCAGATAAAATTCCTGCTAGGAATGGCTGCTCTTAACCACTGCAGGCACCACAGCTGCAATGTCACAAAACAGAGATAGCTTGACCAAGTGTCATCTCTTCAGGTTAAGCAACCACTTGCCTGACACAGGAGTCCTGGGCATTCATCGCGCCTGAAGCAACTTTGCATGAGACAGCAACAAAGTAATTAAACATTGAATCCTCTAGAGATAGAAGGCTGCACTTGTCATTGCTGAATTCCTCCTTCTGAGACAAGTGAACCTCACATAGGTTACAGGCGACAAACCAGCCTTTCCTTCCAAATTAATATCCTGCTTCACCATCCAGGAGAGAGAACCCTTTTATTCTTTATCCATTGTACTTAAAACTTAGTAATTAAGTTTCTTATGCTGAATCTCAAGCCAGCACTGCAGCTGGACAAGAGTAAGTAATGAGGCTTATATTTTAGGCATCCCAAACAATCAGTGCTACTAAACATTTGCACCCTGCAAAAAGATCAGCTACACAATCATAATACTATGTGTAAAGAGAAGGGCTTACAAGTGCTAAGCTTCCACATCTGTCAAATCCTTCAAAATTTGGCAGTCCTGCTGCCCGATTAAAAGAATCTTGTCTACTTCAAACCCTTCTTGTCCTCTCAGCACAATCTTCTCCCACTCTACTAATCAACTCATTGATCCCTGAAATCAGAAGGTTGCTCTATGGTGCACTGAAAAACCTATCACCATTTGTTTTACTGCAGCAATGAGCTTCAGTAATGCCCAATTTTATGCCATGCTGTACACACAGGAGATGCCTCCTCCCCAGATGATGTAACCACAGAAATATATGTGGTAAGAGATGGTGGTATTTCATGCCTTCACAGAAGGTGAAGGAGAAAAATCCTGTGAACTATCCACAATCAGGTAGTCTGTGAGACAGCTAAAAATTGCTCTCTTGAGCTCCAGTCCAGTGCCTTCAAAGTTGATTTTTGTTTAACTTGTCCTTTAGGTTCACAAGAGTACTTCTACTACCAACAGTATAAACTACCAATACCATAAAAGAGCATCGCTGCACCAAGCCAGCCAGAAAGAAATATCTTTTACACACCACTTCAACAATTTATTCTCCAGATCCTTTTGCATGCATATATAGCAAGTGTTCACTCAAGAATTCCCTACTGCCAAATAATATATACAATATGGAGCTATGTAAAACAAATGGTGTTTGTACATATAAGAAAAGAGGTTGATAGGCAGCCCTCAAAAGCTGAATAGGTTAAGTGCAACCACCACATTCTGTAAGTGAAGGGTGAGACCAGCATAAACACTATAGTCAGGCAAAAATTTATGAAATAATTCAGAGCTTATGTCACAATTACTTACACAAAAATAAACATTAAAAGAGTACGCGATTCAATATAATGCATGAGAGAGAAGAGGAATGTTAAGTGCTTGATACATACTCGTTCTTAAATCTTAAATGCGAAATTAAACAAGAAGCTCTGTGAGCCATATAGCTAATGAAAATCTTTTTCCTACAGCTGGGCCTCTCATGGCTGGTCAGCTTCAGTGGCTGAGACACTGTGAATGCCAAATAAAGCTTCCTTGACACTAGTGACAATCCCTGGTATCAGATGGGCTTTTTCCTGGATAAACTCCGTGGGGTTTCGTAAAGAGTTGGCCTCACACTCCACATTCTCCCTCAGTTATATCAAACCCAAGTGCTCTTCTCTCCTATACTCACACACTTATTTTCAGAATTAATTTCATTTTAAAGGCCCAGCTATCTGAAATAGCTGGCAGAATCTAGACCTAAGATGGGCAGGGAGAGAAGGTAAAAGAGCACATACAAAGACTGGCAAGTATTCCGCTTTCTCTCCTGCCCACATTTCAGTAGCAAAACGATTGCACACGGCAGGTAGTAATGACAAGCACCACTATAGATGACATCTTAAACCCTGCTTGCTTCAATTATGCAAGCAGGAACATAGCAATCTGTATTTAAGTGCAGCCCTTGCGCTCTCACAGTTTGCTAATGGGGAACAGCAGCAGCTGGTCAGTTTATAGCAGTCAGAAAGTGGTACCAGAAGGACTTGTGACTGTTAGCTGGCAGGAAGGAGCAGGGCAGGCAGGCTTTCTCTTCTCCAATCTGCCAGACTGCACAACTGTGTGATTAACCTTTACTCTAGCGATCATCAGGTCTTTCAACATCAGAATGACCAGAAAAACCTGATTCCAGACATTACAGGAGTAAGTGCAATGCACATGTATTGCGATTAGGTGAAGTCGCAAAGTTGGTATTTTTCCTTTATTGTCTGCTTTGTAAGAAATAAAAAGCAAAGCAACAGATTCCATACCCTTAAAAACTTCCATAAAGTGACACACTTATGTCTCAGAGAATTGCCAGAAAGCCTGCAGCCCATCAGGTTTCAGCAGAGACACTTGCTAGCCAGACCTTCTGCACAGGAGCAGTATAAACGAGAAGATACAGCTGGTACCAAGCATTCAGGGTGCTAGTCCCAATCCTACTGTGAGCACATTAAGCCAGTCATTTTACCCTTCTGTCACAGTTCTTTTATCTGTGAAGTGGAAATACTGATACTTAAGAGGAGGGATTCAAATAAAAGAGTACATTCAGGCAGACTAAAACACAACACTGCTGATTGCCAGAGACCTAAGCCAGCCCAAAATAGCTTCAAGAATATTTCACCTACATCCTTATTAGGCTCCAGTTACTCCCAGAAGTGAAAGATACTTAGAACCCAGTATTTCTTGCAGGTTTAGTCCAGCAAGTTAGAGGGGAGTCAGCCAAGGCCAGGCTGTCACATCAGTGACACTGACATGCACTCACAATGTAATATTCAAGAATGACTCAAAGTATTTACCCTATACAAGTTTAACAAGAATCCTTCAGGTCAAACAGAGAGGAAACTTCTCGATTCATAGTCTTATTCTAGTCATAAGCTATTTTTCTTGTGCCAACATTCTCAGTTTAAATAGCCCCATTCCCTTCCTGCTCTATTTTTGCTCAGTATATTTACAGAAGTCAACTGCATTGCATCTGTGCCTTGACTTAAGGCAGGCAAAACAAACCTAGCCTCTGATCAGTCGCTGTTCCTACCAAGAACTTGCACCGAATCCTGAGGGGCAAAGCTGTTGCAGAACTGACCCTGCCTTTCTGCTGTTATAGTCCCATGACTTACTAGGCTTTTTTGTTAAACAGAGCAGGAGCACACAATGGGTGGGTGCTTCAGTTGTCAAAAAGAGTAAAAACACCACATGGAAAAGGAGGTCACTGAAGTCTCATGTCCATTATAGAGTATGCTACTGTGAATTGTTTATTATTTCCATTATAAAAGAGGCAGCCAGAACAGAGTACATTTCTCCTGGTATAAAAACACCACAGTAGAGGAGTTGGGTAGACAGGAGCTGCAAAACTCCAGCCAGGCCAAGGATCCCACATGAGTTACATCCCATCGAAGCAAATGAGCCAACTCTCTGGCCTTCATATTCAAACACTGGGGGAGAAGCCTAGATTATATTCTTAAGTATTTCATGTCACTGATCTATAGACATTTCTTAGGATAGATTATCTTTAAATGTTGAATGGGAAGAAGTCAGGGGAATAAGAAACAGTAAACACTGAGTTTCAGAATTATATCATAGAGAAGAGGAAAGAATAACAAAGCACACACCTACTTTCTCTATACACCAGAAGGCACTGCCACATTCACAGAAAGGCCCAACTCCAAGGTCCTCATCACCACATTTGCCCTCTCTCCTGCATCTATGCCAGTCATATCCCACAACATCTGTCACTGTGTTAATGGTGCCAGCCACAGTGTGTAATGAGCCCCCACACACCTGTGCAGCTCTGGGAAGGAGCTGGCAAGTTCCCCCACCCACCCACAAGCTCTGCATTCCTCCATTCCTCCCAGAAAAGGCTTGGCCCCAGTCACAGAACTAGTGCCTCTCCTGATTTTCATCTCCATCCTTCCCTCATCTTTAGGTGGAACTCCTAGTGCAGCATGCACTGCCCCTCTGCTACCAGAAATTCAAGCCTCATTGTATTGTGTGTCTTTAACAGCTGTGGCACACAGCAACTGCAAGATACAAGTACTTTCTTTACAGAGGTCTTGCCACACCAGCTGACTCTCTCAGGTGGCCGGCTTCGCTAGGGTATCAGAAAAGGATGTGTGAGCATCCCAGACAGGCAATTATAAGATGACTAGTCCATGTTAAAAAAGTTTCTCCCTAATCCTGTGAGACACTGCTTGCCTTAAGCCCTGAAGCTCTAAGATATATTGATCACCATCTCCTTTTATCCTGCACAACAGAGCAGCGGTTATTCTGAAATTCCTTGGCCATCCCTAATCCTGCTCACTTGACAACCTGAGCAATCCTCTGGAGGCACTGACTTCTGCTGTCCTAGTTAGGAGGGGAGTGAATATGTATTTCTCCATTTCAGACTACTGTGAGCTTGGCAGGAAAAAATGGGCAAAACATTTAACCCAGCAGCCTCTGCTCCATGCCAGAGCTCATCTGAAGCCAGTGTGTGGACAAGCCAGCAAATTCTGCAAAAGGTGAAGCTTTGCTGACCCCTCAACTTCACTGCAAGCATCCTGTCCAAGTTCTTGAGACATGACAGATGCTATTGAAGAGAATGGCAGGAGCTGCAAGAGGGCTGATCATAATAAGCAGAGACAAGCTTATACCCTTTTTAAACCTCTGATAAAATCACATTTAAGAAAAGCAGAGAAGTAAATTTATCTGGAAAGACCCTCAGCTTGTATATTCCATACCATTCTTAGTCTTGCATTTTCTATCCTTATCACGGCACTCAAGCCAAAATAACACAGTTTCAAGTAAGGAAGCCACATCCCACAACCTAATACTCTTTCAATCTCACAACCTAAATACTCTTACAACCTAAATACTCTTAAAACCTTTTATTTTTTTTTAATCATGAGAAAGTAAGATAATTACTATCTCACACACATAATTATTCGCATAGTACTCTTCTGCACCAGTCACCGTTTTACTTACCTGTGGTATGCTCTTCATGCTGAAAATGTGCTGTTGAAGTCTCTCCTGCACCTCCATGGCTGTAGTTGGGCTTGTTGCTTAACCTAAACATTCACACACTCAGACCATTTTGACTCTTTTGCCCAATCACTTGCACAACATAGGCTGTGGGATCTCACGTATTGCTTCCAGAAGCAGCCCATAGCTTGCCTGGGCATCCTATAGAAACATACAGCCTCAAATCTTTAAAGCCCATCTCAATCTACTGTAACTTGTACAGGATGCAGCAATCAGTATGATTCCAGTCAAGTGTACACTATTGATTTATACAATAGCATGATAAGATTGTCAATGTCTTCTATTCCAATCTTCATGCATCCTCACACTTTTTAATTTTTTGAGAGGGAGAAGAAAAAAAAAAATAGCAAAAAATCACTGCTAAGTATTGAACAGAGGCTTTTGGTGTGAAGACCTCAGTTCTCTTTCCCTCTGACAACTGAAGTTAATCACAAAACCAGCAGAGGGAACAACCAATCCAAACTGTTTCCTCCATGCTATAACCTCACATAAATGGTGGAACATCCTGTAGGCCTCCTTCAAAGAGAACATCAAAGACAGGGCCCCACCATTTTATAGATGCTCAACTTGGCCAACATGTGGCAGATCCAAGGCTATTGGTCCCACAGTGCTAGCTGGGAAAACACCTTCATGTTATACCATGTTAAAAACTGACAGTTTATTCCCAGTCTTCACGCTCTGCCCTTCAACCCAACTTCAGACTCCCAAGAACACTCATCTGGGAATTGCTCTGTTCCCCTCATGGTCTCCTGCAAGAGATTTTGCTACTATGGTTTCCTCACTAGATCAGAAACCTCTGCAAAGTATCTTCTGTTTTTACACAGTCTGCAGAGAAAGAAGACCACCACTTGCTGGGTGAATGCAAGGCTCATGGGCTGTATCACAGATTTATAGCAGGAAGAGACAGAGAAGATAAAACACTGTAAGATGGCAGATCCTTTTGTAACAGCACTTGGGGCACACTTCCCTTCTCTTCATTCATCCCTTTAGTGCCTCCACCTGCCACCTCACCCTAAGCACAGGTGAATCTCCTCAGACTTATTCAATACCTGCAGCTTCCACCTGCCTCTTCTGACTCCTTTTCCAACAGGAGCAATCAGGCCTGCAGCTGCGATGAGCTCTGCTCAAATGGAGGAGGTGAAGGGGAGGAAGGTGGACAAAGTGAAGAGTTTACTTGCTTTGCTTTTACCGCTGACGGACCCAGAGAAGACCCAAAATCCCTGTTAAGTGCTTTATCAAGTAGGCTGCCTTGCTTTACCAAGGAGACCTTCAGTCTCCCTGACTGTCCATTTCTAGGCCTTTTGCTGTCCTTAGACTTTACTGCCATTTTAGTCCACAGAGGTAGGAAAGGGCCATCTCCTGGCACAGTAGCATGCAGTGAAGAGGCATTGATCTCAGAATGGCTTTAACAGGTAATCAGTGCAGGACACAGACACAGCATCCTTGGTGGATGTGCTGAAGATCCCTGAGCACAATATAGAGGACAGTGAAGCTGAAAAAGGGAAGACAAGTGCACCTGACTTAGGATATTCACCTTTTGGAGTCAGCAGTGAGAAGTACCTCCAGAGAGCAATTCAGAGCACCTGTCTCCTTGCATTGACTACAAAATGAATTGAGACAGCCTGTCCTTTTAGCACAAGCTAATCTAACTTAAAATGCTTTGAATTAAGCAGTATGAAGACAGCTTCTTCTTCCTTTTCCTTCCTTAGTAATTTCCTAGTGTTGCTTAAATGTTCCAGAAATCACATAGAAACTTAGTAGAGAGAGTGCATTGGAGAAACTGCCATCTGCCTGAGTATACAGCTGGGGATATTAATAATAATTTCTTCCATTGGAACTTGAGTCAAAAAAAAAGAAAAAGAAAAAAAAAGAGAAAACCCCAAGTGTTTTGTAGCTTCCTGTTTGAATTAATCTCCTCTGACAACTGCTGATTTGGGTTTGTGATTCGATCCACCATATGTCTAGCTCTATTGGTCAATTAAGTGCAGGGGGCAATTGGGAGAAGCAGTGATGTTCAGACTGATTATAAGAGGAAGCGTCACATGGTACTTGGGACATGCAAAGCTGGCTGGCACATTTGGCATTCACACAGCCAAGCTGAGCATAAGGTGGCTGCTGCTATTTTTCAGGTCAAGGAGACTTTCCCTAGCTAGTACAGAGACAAGGAACAGCTGCCAGACCACGAAGATGATCAGAGAGTTGAAGCTTAGGCTATGAAGACAACCTGTCCAGGTTGCTCAGCCTGGGGAAGAGAAGGCTGCAGGGCAACCTTATAGCAAGCTCCAGTACCTGAAGGAGATCCACAGGAAATATCAGGGAGCGCAGAGATAGGATGTGGGTTAATATTATTAAACTGAAAGAGGATAGATTTAGATTAGGTATTAGGAAGAAAGTTTTTACTGTGAGGCTAATGAGACACTGCCATAGTTTGCCCAGAGAAGCTGTGGATGCCCCATCACTGAAACTATTCAAGACTGGGCTGCACAGGGCTTCAAGCAATCTGGTCTAACGGGAGGTGTCCCTGCAGGGAGGTTGGAACTAAATGATCTTTAAGGTCCCTTCTAGCCTGAAACATTCTGTGATTCATGAGCAAGGGGTACAGTTGCAGGGAGAGAGGGAACAAACAAGTACAAGGTATTGCAGTCAGCAGGGGATCAAAAACTAAATAAATGACCATAGAAATATGAGTAGACTCTTTCATTAGCTGTTGCTGTAGACAGACAAACACAACGTAAGACAGAAAGGTCAGGAATAGAGACAGGCAAAGAAAATGAGATTCAGCTTAGAATAATCAGGTTAGTACATAAGAGGGTAAAAAATGGAAACCAAGACATTTAAAGAGAGATGGATTTGGAAAATGGAAATGATTGAATAATGGCAAGGAGAGAGAGTGGACAGCAAGTTAAGTTACATATTTGCAATGTTCTGTAGCAGCAAAAAAAAATATAATAAATTAACATAATGCTGTGCTTCATCTGCAGAGAAATCATGTCAGAAAGTGAGGAGGTACTGGCCCTCTGTACAGATCTGGCAGGACAGCACCTGGAATAGTGCCCTCAATTCTGGGCAACATGCATTTACAAAAGATGTTGATGAGCACAGGGAATACAGAGAAGAGCAGCAGAAAAAAAATTATTAAGGGTCTGAAAGCACTGACATATGAGAAGAGATTAAAATAATTAAATATGTATTGCTTGGCAAGGGGTAAGATTAACCGTCTACAAGTGTGTAAATACCAAGAAGGTAGAGGAATTGTATTAAGGAGTATAAATATAAGTGTAATAGAGCAAAAGTAAATACAGACTCAATATTAAAAAAAAGAGAATCCCTTGCCCTGAGGTTTTTTTAAATTCTCCTTGAGAAGGTGAGGCTTATTGCTTGCAGCTGCTGTAGTGGCATGAAGAGAACAGGGTTGCAGTCATGCCTCAGTAGCGAGACTGCACAGGAACAGACTCAGAAGAAGGTAACACCTCAGGAGTCATCAGTGACTAGGAGAAGCCCAAATTGTCCTGCAGATAACTCAGCAGAAGCCATAGCTGTGTCACACCTACAAGCTGGCTGCTGTAGCAAAAAGTAGCATGGACAAGGAATGAAGATGAAGCTCTGTCTTCAAAAGGCACGTGAAAATTCCTTTTCTTGCTTGTAGAAATTTGCATTAGCTTCTAAGCATCATCTCTAAGCATCCTTACACAGCTTCTTCTGTTCTCACCAGCTAAACCAGGAATGCACTGGGATGCTACATCCCTGCTGGCCTGCTCTGCAAGGGCATCTCCCTGTCTTGGCTTGCTCTACTGCCGGAGCTTGGCAGTACAGCCACACGTCAAAGAGCCATCAGCAGCAGAGGGTGTGTTCTGCAGGGCCGTGAAAAGTGCTACTGGCACTGCTACAGCAAGCTTGCCAAAATTGGCCTTGTCACTTTAAATACATTAGACAATAAATCATCCCTCTGAGACATCCCCAAAGGAAAAACATGGGGAAAAAATAGCACTTAAAAGCCCTTTTCTATTACAAAGCCTCTGGGGAGCTTTTAAACTTGGAGAGTTTTTAAGTGAATTTTATGGGTTTTTTCCCCCCCTTTGCCTGGCTTTATTATCAGTTGCTAACATTAGCCTTGCCTACCCGTGACCAAACTCTTATTCAGGCTCCTTTTTTGCTTCCCGCTCTTAAGTTTCTCCCTAATTCTCTTTCCCTCCCTTATACGTACACACACACAAATGCCCCTTGCCCATTCAGCATCTTTTAAATTGAAATTACTCTTTGCCAATATTCCTTTCCTCTATATTGCTCTCCCACTCTCAGCATTTCTCTTCACTTTCTCCATTTCCTCTGACTGTCCTCACCTCTCAAGTCTGCCATTCTTCATGTCTGGTTATACTGGAACAACTTAAAAACTCTTTCCTCGCCTTTATGAGGACTATGTAAATTTTGCAGCTTGAAACTATTTTCACAAAGCACCCTAATGGTTTCCCTTCCTTACTGAGCATATTCCTTCACCCTTATTTTAGAAGCCATCAAGCACTATTAGCATAGAAGAGCTGTTCCTCTGCTACAGGTTCCAGTACCAGATTTTCCCGACTGGACTGAGGAACGTTTCCTTCATTTTTCAGCTGTCAGGAAGTAAAATGTGTGCCTGTGCAACCAGATCTCCCATGCATACCTTAACCAGCCTACTGATTGTAGTACTTTTGCCTTTAAAACTTTATCATAAAAATTGGAGGAGTACGTTCAGCCTGGGTGTATGCATTTCTTGAGTTGTGTGGGAGACATGGGTAGTATTTTCCAGTTAGACACAAGCAGTTTACATTTTCAATCATGTATGTGCTTATGTGTCAGGACAGAAAGAGGTAATGTGTGGTTAATGAGGAAAAATTTCAGGGAGTTGCAGATCTATGAAACAAACAGATGATTTTCACCAGGTACCATGCTAGGAACCCAAATACACATATCAGCATCCAGCTATCACAAAGCAAATCCCAAACCACAGCTAACCTAGTACTCTTGCACAGATGCTATGAATTATTTTGTTTTGTTATGTTTACCTAGGACCAACCAACCAATTTCCCACCAAACTAGCCAGATATACCAAAACATATGGCAGATCCTGTCAGAGGTTAGTGCAAAGGACAAAGGCACTAGCAGCAGCTGCTCTTCCAACTGACTGTTCTTTTTTGGTTTTATTTTTATTCCTACAGGTGCAAACCCAAAGTGACCTTGTGATTTACAGTTCCCCATTGCAACCATCTGAGTGCCTACACTGCCATGGTCAGAAACATGCCTTCTAGAAAAGTACAGGATAACCCAGCAGGAGACAGCAGGTTGAGTGGAAATGAAGTTCAATGCCTTTATCATTGGAAATCATCCCACTAAGGCACTTCTCTAAACAGAACAAAATATGGTATTTTTTATCACTAGAGACAGGAAGTTCGTCAGGGCAGCAGAAGCAAAATCTCTGGACTTTGCATACAGACTGTGTTTGATTTGTCCTGGGTAGGGAATGAATTAATAAAGGACCAGGAATCAGAACAGCTTGTTGACCCCATGTGATAAATTGCACAGGTTGAAGCACAGCACAGAAGCAAAGGAAAAGGAGATGGCAAGAGAAATAAAACCCATTAATTTGGCACCTTGTGGCTTCCTGGTCTCTTCCTTCAGTGGTCAGTATTCATGCTTGGAAGCCAAGGGACATTCTCCTCATCTCTAGCCCATGCCTCCTTCTCCTCACCAATCCCTTTCCAGACAGAGCCTAACTGACCAAATACCAGTCCCAGGACATACAGAGAAAGGGTGTGGAGGACACAGACGTGGAGGACTAAAGCTCCCAGGCAAGGAAACGCTACATCCTGGGCGTTTGTCCAGGAAAGCAGGAGGTGGGGATGGAAATGGAAAGTCTATGTTCTCCCTAATCATTTCCGCCACAATAAGGGAGAGAGTGTGACATACACAAGTGGATCACAGCCATTAGAAATGAACCGCTGGCGGCTGGCAAATTGTAAATTAGAGAGCCAGAGTGAGAAGAAAGAAAATCAAAGGGGGGACGAGGTCGTGTTTTATTTCACTTGTAGCGCTTTTCAAATTCAGCCCTAACCAAACCTGATTAAAGTAAATCCCTTTTTTACGGCCTGTGGAGTCTATAAGATTATGGTGTTAATGGAAGTGTGATTCGATCCGTCAGTAATGGTGCATGTCGGGGCCCAGGCGCCTTAGACAAGTCCATTTTTTAAGACGTATTTATTGTTTTTTTTCCCTCCCCTTCCTCTCCTTTCTGTTCTCTGCATTGCAGGGTTTAATTGAACAGTTTAAAGTGATTCTTCTTCAAGGCCCATTAATTGATTTTATTTGTGTATTCTCCAGGGGTCAAGAGGAAAATATATAATAAAACATAAGCTCCAGGTCTGAGTTTGTCACAGTTCCCATCTTTCCACAAACCTAATGCACATTTCACCTTCAGCATTTCAGATTTCTTCTTTTCCCACTCTTAGTCCCTGCCACTGGCACTCCCTGATGTTAGTCTCTCTGCTTTCTCTATTCCACTGTTTAAAATTTGCCACTGTTACTAAGAGCAGAAAGCAGCACAACAAATTCCACATTGGTTTCAGAATGCTGCTTTGCTTTTAGGGGCTCCAAATTACTTCCTCTGCCCTAAGCTGAGGTCCTCCAAGCTCTAGAATTGGGGGTGATTTTCACTTCCCAAGCAATCTGTCTTTTTCACACCACTAGCCCAATGGAGTGTGTGGGCCTCATGACAGCCAAAATCTGCTTTTTTTCTGACACTGTGTATGCGAGGGGACACCATTTCTTTCGCAGCCTCCTCTGACACTCAGCATAAGCTAGCTGGCTGCGCCAAATAAATACATATTGAACTGGCTTTGTTTACTTCCAATAGTGCAATGCCATTTGTTTCCTTCAGCTCCCAGCTCTGCTCTCTAAAGCCAGCCCCCCAGACAATTTTTTTTTCTGATTCACCTTGCTGAAGCCCTTACTTTTCTCTTTCATGCTGTTCTTCTGGAGAAGTACATTTCTTTTAATAGAGTTTTCAAAACACAAGGGGGTTCTCTTTGTTATTATTTTTAAATCACAAAATGCACCAGGGAAGATTTCATCCTCCCACTCACCTCACTCAGATCCATTCGACAAACTGTCTCTAAATTAATGGAAAGCAAAAGCCACTTTTCTTTCCGTGCTTTGATTAACATGGTCTAGGTGAGAAATCATTATCACAGGCAGACATTGGAGATGCAGCCTTCTCAACTGGTTTCACACAATCCTGAGTTTGTTTTCAAATACAGCATCATGTAACATACTGGATAGGATCAAACACAATCAAACCTCTTATCAGCAGACCTCTTGTCCTGCTTGCTACTGGCTGCAGAGAAAAACAAAAATAAAATCTGTTCCATACTACATCTGATGGAGAAATTACAGAGCAGAACGCAATTTTCCAAGAGTGGAAGTTTGTCTGACTCCCTTTACTCTGCATCTTTGAGAAGGCAGAATTTCAGATTTATTTCTGAAATCATAGCATGTCTAGATTCACTGATGTGTAGGAGAAGAGGTTATGGAAAAGACAAAAGATTTCCTTCATCAACTCATCAGTAATCTTCTGCTCTAAGCTAAGCTTTCCATGGAAGGATGAAAATATGAAACCTAAGCAAGCTAAGTGTATACCGAGCTCCTAAACTCTGGCTAGAACAAAACCTGTGTACCTGCAGAAACATTCAGACCTGTGTCTCTGCTCCCAGTTGTCACTGGAGCCAAATTTACCAGGCTGACAGTTTATAGAGGAGCATGTACTTATTTTTTGGGCAAGACATGGGGAAGTTACTCTGAGGTGACTGTGTTCACCTGTTTGCTACTAGGAAAAAGATACCATTGTGTCATGGTCTTCTCCAGTTATCCTCAGGTTCCAACTCAGAGCATTTGGAATCATGATCTGCTGATTCCACTACCAGTGATTAGTTATTGGTGATTCCACTACAGTTATTCCACTACCACCACCTTCTCTGTTCTGCAAAGTTATGCTCTGCTGAGATATCTCTGATATCTGAAAAATGCTATATAAAATCTCTGGCTGGTGATCAGTCTCTTCTACAGCAGACAGGGCTATCTCATTTTCTAAAACGTTAGCATGACAGCATCCTTTCAACACAACTTCCCTACATTTGTAAGTAAGATGGTTTTTGGAAAAGGAAAAGAAGTTATTTTGAGAAGTCGGACCAGCCTACACCATTATTTAGGATTTCTGCTGGAATAGCTGAACCTCCGGGTTGTTGTCTACAGAGTCTTGTGTTCACTGTACAGAGCTCCACATTGTAGCTGTTGACTCTGCAGAGGGATCTTCTAAACTTTCAGTTACAGCCACCCTCCATGAAAGGAGATTAAAATTTCCTCTCTGCATACCTATGCAAATACACACTACCACTCTCCCCATATTCCTCTGTCAAGGTTGAATATTCTAAAGTACATTATTGCCTGGATTCAAAGAACCTATCTCCTCCTCAAGATATTTCACCCTGATCCATCTTGGTGTCTCTTAGCAGAGTTTTACCCTTTGTTTTTCAGCTATAATTTCATATCAGTACAACCTTGACCTGTCTCTACTACTAGAGCAAAAGATCTTCTCTGTCTAATTGTTCGCCCTCCCCCATATACATATGAAACTCTGGGTCCTCCCTTAGCTAATATAATACCAAGGAATCAATCTGTCAAGAACACATACCCGCGCAGCCTCAGCAAATTAACCTTACAGAGTAATTAGGGCAAGCACCATGGTGTTGGTAACATGGCCTCATTTTGCTGTGCTTAGCATTAAAATACTACCACAGCAGTTAAAATTAATAGACTGCTATATTAGTAAGAATAAAGCTAACCAAGTTCCTCCTTGCTCCTGTGCTGGTCCATAAGGGTGTCCAGAGGAATCAGACCAAGCTTGAGCAGTGGCTGCTATTCAGTGGAGGCAAGAGGTTCTCAAGCTCAAAGGGAGGTTTCAAAAGACATGATGGTGGTCTTTGAATAATTGACAGGGCCCAACTCTTTATCAGATAGTGTAGCAATAGAGCAAGGGATAATGACTTTAAAATGGAAGAGCAGAAACTTAGTTTAGATATCAGGAAGAAAATCTTTGCTGTCACAGTAGTGAGGCAATGGACCAGGCTGACCAGGGAAGCTGTGTATGTCCCATACCTGGAGGTATCCAAGGCCACGCTGGATGGAGCTTTGAGCAGCCTGTTATAGTGGAAGGTGTCCCTGTCTACGGCAGAGGAGGTAGAACTAGATGATTGTTAAGTTCCCTTCCAACTTTAACTGTTCTATGATTATATGATTTACTGGACAAGAACACAAGAAGCTGTGAAACAGTGTTTGCAGGCCTATCATGACCTAACAGGCATGGAAGTCAGGCAGTTTCTCTTTGCATTGCCTAATTGGCAGAACCTGCCACAGCATTGCAAAAGCCAGCTGCTGATTTCTGCTCAGAGCTAATTCCACCTAATTCATTTAATATTGTGGTGAATATAATAATTTCCTGCTACCTCCCTCCCCACACATTCAGCCAGCAGTTGGAGAGAGCAGACCCTGTGGACAAACCAGCACAAGCAGGTGATGTAGAGTGATGTGGAGTGCCTTGGCTCTTCCACTAACTGGGCAGCTCAGCAATGTGCTGCAGCAAAAGAAGTGGGATGTGTACTGGGGCAGCACAGCCCTGTACACTGTTTCCTCACACCTAGGAGTGGCGTGTTGACCTGCAGAGATGGCAAATGCATGGACAACTAGGTGTGACCACAAGTGAAGGATGGAGCATAGTGCTGCAGAAACAGCTCAGATTTAAGAGAGATTTAAATGACATGTTGCCAGGGCTTAGAGGGGGACTAGGGAGTGAAAAAGGAAGATTCTTAAGAACTACTGTAAAATAAAGCAAATTTGCTTGGCTTAAGGAACAATGCATGCAGAACTGGTGCCTAAGCACATATCATGTAGGGAGACTACTGCTGAAGACCATCAGGAAGAACTGTTAGGAGATCTCTAACTTCTCTCCAATATGTAAAAAAAATAAAAGCCAAGTCTGACAGTGGCAAAATGAGGGATAGCAACATCTGAAACTCAAAAAGCCCTGGAATCAAAATTGGTTTCGAATTTGGCTTCATACTCATGCTTGTGGGTACTCTGACAGGATGCCCAAAGAACAAGACAGCATTCTGTTTTAGTGAACTGTTTTAGTGCCACAGCTGTATGGGAAACATACAAAATACAAGGAAGGAGTCCAGAAACAGCTGAGAATCACCAATGTTTATCCAACAAAGGGCAGAACAGACAGTGAGAACCAAGAGGCCTCACAATACAAAGGAAGAATATTATTCCTTAGACAGGAAGTTTTACATATATTTGCTCCTTCTGGAGACATTCCATTTGTTGTTCCCTCCATGGAAACATCTGGTTATCCCCAGACAGTTTCTGCCCTTCTGTTTTATGGCAAATGCAGCTAACTGTCCTGACTGCAGAGCTTATGTCAATCAAGAAGTTGCAAAAGATGACTGTGGCTGGTCAGAAAGCTGGCCACATAATACACAAGCATCATTTTCAATTTGTAAATTTTAGGGAAATACTTTCATGAAATCAATCTTAATCCAAACACTCACAAAAAATTTCCACTGTTTTAGAGAGTTTCACATACTATTAAAGTTTTTAAATAGTTGGTCAAATGCAAACATTACTTTTCCCGCTCATCTTAACTGGGTGTTTTCCTAAACTCAAAATAATTAATCTGCAAGATATCCAGCAGAAGCTGTGTATAGGAACAAGAGCCATGATACCAAAGGTGCACTATCAGCCAGATGAGCTGCCACCTGGTGCGGACAGATGGAGATGAAAGGGAGGGGGGAAAAGCCAGTTGAGTGAATGGTTTCATTAAACTGCAAGGAGGAAGGAAAGTATGTAGAAATGAGAATCAAGATTCTTTAGACAGTAGTAACAAGTCTGTGCTTGTATTACTCAGTGGAAGCAAGAACCTTTGACCTGTCCTGATGAAAAGTTTTGTTTGTCTCCTGCCAAAAAAGAAATGATGGTGTAGTAACATCCTGACTTTAGTGTTCTCCTTAAACCTTCAGAAGCGCTTAGGGGAAGATTCCACCCCCCTGCCCCAATTCATCCCTTAAAAAGGACACAGAGTACTCTGGGGCAAGTCTTCAGAGAATTAGTTAGCTTAGATCTCCAGCCAGGGTGGAGTGGCTCAATAAAATAACTAGTCATAATGCCAAGTCTTTGCGTATTAATCCCAGGCTCTTGGTGACCTGGAACACCAGCTATGCTAACAACAAACTTAAAGTCACAAAGACGACTAAGTGTGAAACCAGATTTAAAGATTTAGCAGCTATTCTCAGCAGCCTCCTGTTTAGGCGAAATGCGTCAAAGGCGGTTGGAGACTACAGAGAGGTGCTCTGAAATGGTAGCTGATTTCATGGCTGACAATGAAAAGCAGAGCAAGGGGCTTATCTCTGAGATAGAAGTGAGCAGAAGGAAAACTGCCACCAGCTACAACAGAGAGCTCATCTGACTTCCTCCGTAAAATAACCTGCTCCCTCCACCAGCTGCACCTGCTCCATCCTCTTCCAGAAAATGCCATTTCAGAGGAAGGAGAGAAAGAGTTAGAAGGGGTGAGGAAAGCAGAGCCACAGGACCGTAATTAGGAATCCCAATGTTTGTAGGAGCTCTGTTCTGCCACACTTCTCCTTGCCCATAACAGCTCAGAGACACTCCAATCAGCACAGGTAATGACCAGAGAAAGTGGATTTCCTATCCTCGGATCTGCTGCCACTCTGAGTTTGCAGCAGACATTTTGTAATCAGAAAGCCTATCAAGGGAGACAAGAGGCTTTAGCAGAAAAGAGGAGTTAATTGCGTAACAAGGGATTTAAAATCTTTGCAAAATGGGACAATAAAAAGAAACAATTATTGGGTTTAACCACTGCTGCTGGCATGGTGTTGAAAGTCATTTGTCCTTAGCTACACTGATACAGTTAAACTGTGCACTTGTGGCTGATGTTTCAGTTTGCTGGTGGTTTTGGAATGTCAGCAAAAGTTTTGTTTCAAACTGAACCAAATAATTTTTTCTATTTCAAGCACTTAATTAAAAATGATTAGCAGTTTTATTTTAAAGAAAAGTTGCTTCAATTGACACAAACCCAAGAATTAAATTTTTTTTTGAAAATGGGAAAATGTAACATTTTGATTTTGGAGGAACTTGGGGATACTACTTTGAGAGTCATCGAAATAGATACAAAAGCTGCCATGCAGTCAGCATTTATTACCCTGTATGCATTCAGATACAAACCCAGCTGAGACCGTAACAGGCCATTTTCACAAAGCAGATTTAAGGCCGGTGTTTATTTTGCCTTTCATGCTCATTTCTAAAGGCATATTTGTTAACCAGAAATGCAAGAAGCAACTCCTTGACCTGAAGCCTCTACAGCTGGCTGAAGGCGGCAGACTTTCTCCGAGTCTTGCCACAATTATTACTGGTTTGGTATTACAAGGATTAAATTGTGGCATTTCTGCCATAACCTGCTACAAGGAGCAACTTGGGGCCGCTCTGCCTCCCCCAGTGGCATTAGAAAAACAGCTTGAGTACTGTGTCTTTCAGAGAGGGAAATGGCAATCTGTTTCATGTATTGATATATGGCAGAAACCATCTCAAGCAGTTTGGGACTTCGTCTACACACAGAGCTGTAATTGCTTTGTCCCTTGGTGAAGCTCTGCAGAGGAAGGGCAGGAGAGATTTACTCACTGACTGAACTCCAACATTACATGTACACAGCTGACTGTAAGTTTCTTGCAGTTTTATTTTGCTCCCCCAAAAGACAAATTCAAGTAGAAATTACATGAATTCCAGTCCAAGGCATATGCTCAGCAGAGGCTGTTCCTGCAGATGCTTTGGAAGTGCTGTTCTCCTATCTAAGACTAAACAAAAAGGGCAGTGGTCTTAAGAGAATTCACCTGAAATTAGGTATATAATGAAGAGAGATGAGTTTTGTAAGCACTGAGTACTTGCAGCTACTGCACCTCTAAAATATCATTCTAGTGTAAATGCAATTGGAATAACAAGACAGGCAGAGGGATGCCAGACTCAAGAGGGCAGTTACCCAAGACTTTTACACAGCACTTTAAGGAAAGATTGAGATGCCTTAATAAGCAAGGGATAATACGGGATGAATTCTGAATCAGTCCGTTTGCATCAGGGAAAGTCAGAATAACAAAACTGTTTATGATAATTTGGTTGGTCTTCATAAAACCAAACAACCTAACCAGAATGTTTCATTTTTTAAAGCTTACAACTACCTTCATGTAAAGAGAAATTTTTTGTCATTCTTACATTTTCACAGGAACCGCTAAAGGAGGGCAGGGAAAGCAATTTGGTTAACACTTTACCAGCGGATTTACAGAGACTGCTGAAAATGAAACATCCTGTTCTGAGACATCAAAGAAGCACAGTCTGTGTGGGCCAGATCCGCCCTATAGCTCAGCTCCTTCTGACCATCCACTGCTGAGGAGAGGGCGAGAGATGACTAGTACAGCATGCTCCATCCCAAGAGCTGAGTGCCAAACACCCTGCACGGGCACAGCCAAGCTCCTGCCACCATAAATCCCTCTTGGCAACAGCTCCACGCGATCTGCTGTTTTACCTCTCATTGGAAAGAAGCAGAAGCAGTTAGCAATTCTAACTGTAGCCTAATTATGCCCATTTGGAGGCAGAAAAACTTCACTAGTGAGTGAAGAGCTCACTTCTTACTGTGCAGTTTTGGGGGTAGTCTGCCAGAAGGATATTGGGCTAGGCAGCTTCTGATTCAAACACATTCAGCAACACCTGTGTTTGTCAAGGAAAAGTATTCTTTTGACTGATATGTTTGCTTTTGCCCCATTCTTCTTTGTTTGAAGATGAACTCTTTGTAAATAATTTAAGTGCATCCCTGACTGGCTGTTATCATCCCAAGGTCTTCTTCCCATCAGTATTCTCCAAGAGGGAGCATGCTTCTTTCCTCCTGTAATGTACTAACTTTTCATTGCTGCTTTACGCTTACTTCTCACCAACCTAAATAATGGATCAATTGAGGTTTTATTCTTTGATTTAATTAGGTCTTGAATTTTGAGAGTATTTCAATGTAATTACTTCATTAAACGTGAACCGAAAAGCAAAAACCCCTTCAAAACAAAGAAAGTTGTGCTTGTGCTATTTTATCAGGGTTATCTTAACACATTAAGATAGACTCGAAATTTTAAATGGATAGGTAGTTTTTGCCTCAGTTCCATGCCCACAAAAACACTGAAAGCTTGGGCTCAGTGTTTCAAATCAGCAGAGAGAAGTGAAGCAAGAAAAAGAGACAGAAGGGCAAAATACAGCTATGGACCACTCCATTCAGTCAGGTTTTGACTTACAGTGGTCCCAACATACCAGTAGTGCTGTTACTGTGCACATGCCTTATTTGCCTGCAATTGTCTATGCCCCGGATACTGCATTTTGGGTCAAAATGACAGGTTATGGGGATACCTAAGTTACATCTTCCTTTTCTTTGAGTATGAGCAAGAGGGCATTAAACTGGTATCATACTGTCATACCTACTTCATGTCACACCTGGATAATTCCTCACTAACTCACTTCCCAGATTTTTAACCTGTTGTCTGCCAGGTGGCAAGTTGTGTCAAGGCAAAACAGATCATTAAATCACAAAACATATATACACTTGAGTGCAGCTCTGTAGAGAAAGACTTGGGTGTGTCAGTTGATGACAAACTCAACATGAGCCAACAGTGTGCACTTGCAGCCAAGAAGGCCAACCAAATCCTGGGTTGCATCAAGAGGAGTGTGACCAGCAGGTCCAGAGAGGTGATTTTACCCCTCTACTCGGCACTGGTGAGACCACACCTGGAACCTTGCGTCCAGTTCTGGAGCCCTCAACTCAGGAAGGATATTGAGCTATTGGAGAGGGTCCAGAGAAGGGCCACGAAGATGATCAAAGGGTTGGAGCAACTGCCCTATGAGGACAGGCTGAAGGAGTTGGGGTTGTTCAGCCTGGAGAAGAGAAGGCTCAGAGGGGACCTCAGAGTAACTTCTCAGTACCTGAGGGGGTCCTACAGAAAGGCAGGGGAAGGA